>SNQN01010295.1:0-22449 GCA_008642245.1 Bassia scoparia
TAGTGTGAGCGCTGCGCAAAACAAATGTTAGTTGTACCTGTTACGACCGCCCCATGCGTGTTTGCCCTCGAAGCGCCTGGATCCTCGTGGTTTTCTCCCTACGGCTGAACCTTGCTTTTCGGGAAGGATGTGCTGACGGAACTTCCTTGTTAGCGGAAGAAGATTCCAAGGACCCGAGATGTCTGACGGAACTTTCTTGATAGCGGAGAAGATTCCAAAACCGAAGATGTCGGCTGACGGAACTTCTATAGCGAGAAATTCCAAGACCCGAAGATGGTGCGTGAACGGACACTTCTATGTAGCGGGAGAAGATTCCAAGACCAAGATTGACTGCTTTGAGATTTCTGTAGCGGGAGAAATCGTAGAACCCGAAAGATGCTTGCGCTGGATTGCTGATAGCGGGAGGAAATCGTTAGACCCGAAGATGCTGTGCTGGATTTCTGTAGCGGAGAAATCGTTAGACCGAAAAGAATTGCAATCCTGTGCGATTTCTGTAAGCGAGAAATCGTTAGACCCGCAGAGGATGCTTCGTGGTGGATTTCGCGTACGGGAAAATCATAGACCCAAGTGTCATATATGGAATTTCTGGTGAAAGTATTCCAAAACACCGAAGTGTGCAAAGGAGCTGTATGTTTGTGAACAAAGCCCCCACTTTGACTGAGTCGCGAAGAGATGGAAAATCTCGAAGACGACAGTCAAAGTATTTGATTTGGACCATAGTAATGCAAGTTCCGCGGAAACGCCTCGTTCCTTCGCGGAAAGTTTCCCTACTGGCTGACCTTGCTTTTCGGAAAAGTTACGTGTTCTACAAACAATCGCGTATAGCATGAATGCCGTTTATAGGCATTGAGTGATGATATGAATTCCTTCGGAAACGCCTCGTTCCTCAGGGAATCTTCCCTACGGCTGACCTTGGGCTTTTCGGGAAGAATGTTGCGCTGTAGCAACGATCGCTACAGCGAAGAATGCCGATTAGCTGTGCCCAGGCAAATGCTATGTTTAGATGGGCCCTTAGCCTCGTGTTGATGTGGGTGTGGTGCAATGTGCAATGTAGGTGCAATGGTTCATGTTTATGCGCAAATGTGGCAATGTTCAATGGCCATGTAAGCTGATGTGTTTGTGCAGGAGTGCATATGCATGATGAATTGTTATGCTCAAATGCCGCAAATATGCTTATGTAATGCAAGTCTATTCTTTAGATCTAAAGCATGAAATGACCAAGGAATTGATCGGTAAGTGCTTTTGGATTGCGGGATTGGAGGATGAGCCGTCTCAAAACCCCCATGTCCGAGCAAAGTGGATGCTTTGTGATTACAAAGTTGAGCCCCCCAACCCATGGGATTGGGTGTGTGGGGATATGGCTTAGTTGTTGGTGTTGATGTTGGTTTAGTGGTGTGCCCCAGCTTGATAGCTTTCGAGGTTAGGGCAATGGTTGATGGAGCAAGGTAAACTAGCTGAATTATTGTGGAGTCAGGGTTTTGCTTATTTGTTGGTGTAATGGTGAGGGATGTGATTTTGATTGTGCCCGAACATGACTTGAGTGAAATGCTGCATGAGGGATGCTTTGATTTGCCCAATCAAAACTTTGAGCTAATGCTGCATGAGGAGAGACATGGAAGGAAATGCCTGCAATGCATTGCCTTTGAGGAGAATGCATGATGAATGCTCCAGAGTGATAGCCTAAGGACCAGTTGAGGGAACCCTTAAGGTGTATGGAAAGAACAGGCTAAAAGTTCAAGAAAAGGACTAGGCTAAAATTTGTGACTAAGGGAGTGAAGGCGGAATTGATGTGGTTGGCTGAAATGTAGGTTCAAACTCGATCTAGTCGGGTTCGTGAGCGTGCTGAGATATGTGTGTGCTTCTTACTTAAGGGAATCAATACCAATGATGGACTTCAAATGGTCGACCTCGAAAGAGGCTCCACGTATCCTTTGAATCAGACCGTCCGTTAGGTTCTCGTTGATGATTTGGACAATGCCTCGTGTGAGAGGGCTTTTGTGTTGTAATGTAAGGCTGTGGTTTTGAGGTGAAAAAAGGCTTGATGATTACGAAGTGAACCCAACGTGTCGCAGTGTGCTTTTTTAGACTCTTGCTGTTTTGAATTGGCTTTAACCTTTGGATTTGCATTTGGATTTGAAAATTGATTTGCATTTTGTGATGACTGCATTTGAACTTGATTTTTTTGCTTTTGCCGTTTTTGCCCATTTTATGCTTTCTCTCTTTTGTCTTGCCACATTTCTTTTCCTACGCCACCGTTTGGCCAAAAGGGTTAGGCAGAATGGAGTGATGAAAGAATGATAGGTGAATGATAGTGTTATGGCTCAAGCGGTTGCAATTGATTTGATGTAATGAGGGAACATGGAGGAGAGTTGTTTATTGTGAGTTATGAAAGAAGGCCTCTCTTGGCAATGTCCATGAAATTGTCGAGTCGATTCATTAATTTGATCCATTAAAATTAGAAAAAGCACAACTATATGAGGAAAGTGTGAAGAAAAAAAGAAAACTTTTATTAAAAAGAATTAATTACAGGAGGCTGATTGCAGAAACTTGATCCTAAACCTAATGACATTAGGACTCGAAAGGAAAAGAAATGATTATATAGTCTAGGAAAGACTCCCGACTCGATCCAAAGCATAAGACTCCAAACGACTCATTGAGAAGTCATTCTCTATGTCCACCCGATGCGTAGACCTTTGCGAATGGTGGTAAGGCCTCAACTTGAGATATCTTTGTTATTCTGGCTGGAGGTTAGAAATTGAGTGCGTTACCATCTCTTCTTCGAGTAGGAGCGGAGAGACTAGGGTGCTAGCAACCCTCTCCACCTAGTCAGATAGTGTCGTAACCCCTGTTCTCTCCCTGCGTAAGGATTTCAAGCTCTCGGGAAGGATCCTGAGGTCTGAAGTTACCTTGATCTTGCCATGAACTGACGATGTCTTCCAACTAGCTATTTCTTCTCAGGAAGTGAAAGAACCACTTCTGACAATATCGGTTCAAGAAAGGGGAAAGACCGTGGAAACAAGCAGGTCAATCCCTTTAAGTCCATGGAGTCTAATCCCTTATATGGAATCGGGGTCATTCAAGTTGGCTTGAACTTGGGTACGTCCTTCGGCTGAGAGAAAATCCTTGGCAGATTTGGTTGCAAGTTGGGTTCAAAGAGGTTGGTCTTGGTAGAAGTGGGGTCGGTAGCTTTTTATCTTCAAACAGTCTGCTCCAAGGAAGTGCTCACGAGGATCAAACTTCTTGATCTTAACTTCAAGTGTTACTTGCTCGGTAAGTTTTGGAGCTTTCTCGTTGGAGGCCATTTGTGGTTGCTAGGCTGAGGGGTAATAAGTTGTTTTAAGGCTGAAGGTTGAGAAGGTTAGGTTTGGATTGGGCTGAGATCAATGAAGGTTAGAGGAAGGTTTGGGCTCAAAACTCTTTGGTCGACAAGGGCTATGGAGACGGCTTCAACCCCTGTTGCAAAAAAGAATAAAACCCTTATGAACTTCCTTGGTCATTAATTGAAACTATGAATGCAGATGCAAATGCTGTCCTAAATTCCATGTCATCTTTCCGTATGAATGATGCAAGGCTGCCCTTTCGTTTTTGAAAATTTTTGAATTTTTTTTTGAAATTTTTTTTTTTGAATTTTTTTTTTTTTTAATTTTTTTTTTCTTTTTTTAAAGAGCACCAAACGAGTGAGAATGTATTATATGCACATTCCTAGGTGGGTTAGGCATGCCTAGAGTCGAGCCTGTGTTGCTGAAGCAAAAGTCAATCCTAATGTGATCTAAATCAACGTCTAAGGTCAAAGTCTAGTCCTACCCTAGTAGTCTAAGGGTCAAACCAGATCAGAGTCTATGAGGGACTCAATGGTCAAGGGTCAAACCTAGGGTCCAAAGTCTGCGTCGACACGGCCACAGCCTTAATGGCAGAAGTCAACTAAGTCACTATGGGTATGAAATCCATGATGTGAACTAAAAGATGACCATGACTATATGAAATGTTGTGTTAAGGTCTAGGAACCGTAATAGGGCTAGGACCCATACATGCACATATATACAAGACACCACGACGGAAAGCCAACTATGTCAGTCTAGGTTAAGTCAGAGAGTGTACCCACGCCTAAGGGCAGAGACTTGGCCAGTTTTCACCACTTTGCAATAGCATGTATGGCCAAGAATACCCCTTATGCACACGCATCAATAACACGTCACACACGGCTATGGGCGGGAGGCTGCCTTAGCCATGCGATCAATTAACCACATGCAACCAGTAGTATCCCCCCTTATGTAGCTCGAGCATAGAACATGCTCATAGTGAGACCAAGGAGCATAAGGCCACCTTTATTCGGAATCAACATGCAAAAATGCAAAATCCAATAAACGCGATGATGGAATACGAGACTTTTCAAGTCTGTCCATTCACAACGGGATTATCCCCAGTGAAGTCGCCAAATTGTTAGACGTGACCCGCCCTCAGCGTATAGCGACGCGCGGCTTACGGTACTACATCGCAGGTGCTTGTGCTGGGCTTATGACCACGATCCCGCACGTGAGGCGTTGGGGTATGTCGAAGAGGGATCGCCACCGTGCCTGAAAGGTTATTCACGGGACGCCCGAAACGTTGAGTGCCAAAAAGCCCCACGTCCAATCAAGTTAACCAGTCGTGGGTCACGGGACATGGTACGAAATCAGATCTGTAAACCCAATTCGCCCGCATGTAGCGGCCTCTATTCGCGTCTCATTGTAATTCCATTAAACAACGATTTATGGATGCACAACAACTTACATTTCAGCACCTTTAGGAGCGAACTAGCCCTAGAATTACTAAGTGAGTATTATCTATTATGCACAAGAGACTACCTACCTAAAATTGTGACCACTTTGCATTAATCATATTAAAAACGGTGCCTAAAACAGCGTGTCCCATAGTAATCTGATTTAAAATGATTCACAAATTCCGGTCTTTGTTTAGCAAAATATATACAAAGCTATACAAACAATGATAATAATGCCAATAAGATGAAGTGCATAAAACTTCAAAGTATATGCAAACTCATCTTACCCTAAATCTGCAAAGAAAACCAAAAAAGTTAGTTTGCAAAACGCAATGAAATGAATCCTTTTGCCATTGAATCGCTACATTGAAAACAAAGAAAATAATTGTTAATCCTGATAAAAGCAAGCGCAATGGAATCTTTCGCCCCAATTGCTATACAAGAGAAAAGGAATAGTTAGTATGACGAGAATAATATAATGAAATGAAATGAAAACCAAAATCATGAAAACCTTGAAAACGTCGTGAAAAAACCCTATTATTTTACCTGAAACGATTAAAAATGATTTCTACTTGTTTAATTACATTAAACCTATGCAATGGTTAGTCAATTAAAGAAGTGAGAGAGATTATGAGTGAGTTAATCTCAGAATTCAACCTTTGTTATCCTTGTGATTCGAAAGAGAAGTGCGAGTGCTTGAACCTAAAACAAAGTTAAAGTGTGTGTTGAGTGTTTTAGGAGAGAGAAGAGAGAGAGGTATGCGTTAGAAGCATATGAAGTCGTGTGTGAAGTCGAGTTAAGTCGTAGGTGCGGACTGAACAACAGGCTTATTTATAGCACGATCCGGCAAAACAGAGCATGAAAAACCCTGCGTATATACGCTGCCTCCCTTCAACCAATTTGGCAATTTTCTATGTATAGTATGAGCGTATCATACGCTTCCTGTTGAGACGTATATTACGCTCCTGTTTGACGTATATACGCTCATCAGTTTTGCTATATACGCTCAATGATTTTGTGTATTTTCCAAAAACCTCGAAATATTTTGATTTCTCCGATTTTTATCGTGATTTCCTTGATTCGACCACCTAGACACCCTTGCCTCTCAGCAAGGAGTCCTAGAAGGTCCACGATATTTCCGAGATTCTTCTAATTATTCATGTATTGCTGCGTATTCTGCGTATTAAACATTCAAAATCATAGAAATCATAGAAAAATCAGAAAGAAATAATGTAAAAAATACTGGCGGGATTCAAAGAAAAATGTGACGGACATGATGAACTATCAAAAGCAATGAAATCGCCTTTTGAAAACCTTTGAAAAACTTGAAAACCTTTGAAAAACCGAAAGAAATTATTTGCCTTGCCTTTGGACCTGTGGCTCAATATTCCGACTTCACGACCTCGCATATTTCAACTTTGTATGAATTCAAAGCATCTTTTCTAATTCGAAACAAAACGCGAAACCGGTAGTTCATCACGGATATACTCATTTGGGGAGACACATTTTTCAGGTTGTCTACAGTATCTGCTTCTCTTCCGCGTCTTTTGCACACGCCTTGGCCAGGCTACTTATCCTTAACAACATTTTCCCACTAATTGCGTAGCTATATTTCCAATGCAATTCGTACCACGACCGCGTGATTTAACATCCGTGGATAATTCGATGCTTGTCATGTTTCCTTTATTTTTCCTTCATCTAAAATTCACAAAACTCCGATCTCTTCACTCCTTGTGTCTTTCTAGGGATATCCATCTAATCACGGGGTTATCAACAATCTTTACCATGACAAGTAAAAATTATTATGTGCAAACATGATGTGGTTTGATGAATAATGAGTCTGTTTTTCTTTCTCTTAAAATCTATTACTCTGTCATTCAATCGTATGAATTTTCAGGTTAACCAGAGTTGCATTTCCTGATAAGCCGGATCATGCTTGAATCCTTGCTCCTCAATTGACCCTTCTGTTTCAGTCGCTAGGTTCCATGCCCAATGGGTCTCACTCGCACTACCAAGCCTGCTTGTTGTCTCAACCGTGGTTCGCCAACGCCTAATGGCCATCATCCTCTCCCAGCTACCAGTCAACTGGGGCCCTCCCTCCTCTCCTCAGCCCCGCTCATCAACTGGACCTCCCTTCTCTCCTCAGCTGGGTCAATCCAATGAGGCCTCCTTCTCACTTCACAAGGCCGTCGCATACTCTACATCCTCTTTGCCTATTTGGGCCTCTTCTTCTAATGGACAAAACGGATTGCCAGGCCATATCCAGTACAACTCCTAGCCACCCATGGCTACCGTAGCAAGCATGGGATTTCAAGCCAAATCCTAAGTTTCTAAGCCTCAAACGACTACTTCCTGCAGCCATTCCCAAAACCCATTCTGCTCTCTGTTGACCCTAATTTTGGAAAGTTGCTATGCAAGTGAATATGATGCTTAATTGAAAATGGAACTTGGTAGCTAATCTCGCTCCCTACTATCTAAGTTATTCGTTCTTTGTGATTTTTTTGCATAAACCAAGTCCTGATGTTTCTTTTGAGAGTACAAGGCTCGTGGTTTTGATGGTAAAACTTCAACGGGAAGCGGTAGATGTAATGAGAACTTTTAGTCTGGTTTCGTCAAGCCGGCTACGATTCCGTATGGTGCTTAGCATTGCTTTATCCCGGTCCTTGGTCCATTCATCAGTTGATGTCAAGAATTGCTTCTGCAAGTATCACTGAATAAACCGTTTTATATGCGTCAGCCATTGGTTTAGGATCTACTCCGACCGAAATCATGCTCTTCTTCATAAGTCTCTATATGGTGAAACAGGCACCTCGCGCTTACGGTATCAGGCATTTTGCAGATTTTGTGGCAGCCATCGGTTTTCACATAGTAAGTCGATGCATCGTTGTCATTATTCCGAGGGACTGCATAGATTATAATTGTATGTATGATATTATTTTAACTGCTTCTTTGAAGCTTTGGCGTGCATATTAGTCTCTTCCAGCTCTGAATTGCATGAAAGATTTGGGAGAACTCAGTATTTTGGGATGTTTGTGTCCGAAATCGTGTAGGTTGTTTCTCAACAGATATATGCTCAGGAAATTATTGCGCGGGCTGGCATGACAAAATTGTAAGCCTCTCTTACTTTCCGTTGACATCGAAAGGCAAACTGAGTAAGCATGCTAGTCCTCCGTGTGATGATCCCACACTCTATCGGTTGTTGTGCTTTAGACTTAACTTTACTCTTCCGGACATTTTCTTGTGCTGTTCAGCAGGTCGTATTATGCATGCTCCTTCAGTTGGCCATATGAATGCCCCTTAAAGCGATATTATCTGTATCTCCAGGTACGTCTGTCCTGCGCTTGCATTTGGTAATAAGTTTATGTGTCTCTCCTCTCTTACACAAATGCCGATTGGGGTTGTCCTGATACTCGCCAGGACTACTTCTGGGCTATCGTGTTTTTCTTGGTGGCAACTTGATTTGTGGTCTTCCAAAACGTCAGTCGACTTTGTCCAAGTCTAGTGTTGAGGCTGAGTATCAAGGGGTTACGAATGTTGTTTCCGAATCTTGTTGGGTTCGAAACCTTCTTCTGGAGCTTCAGTGTCCTATTTCAAAGGCAACGTTAGTCTACTGTGACAATGTCAGTGCCATTAATCTTTTTGGTAATCCYGTGTAACATCAGCGCACCAAACATATTGAGATGGATATTCTTTTTGTTCGTCAAAAAGTACAAAAAGGTGAAGTTTGTGTTTTACATGTTCCATCTCGATATCAGATTGTGGACATTTTCACGAAGAGTGTGCCTAAGATATTGTTTGATGATTTTCGAGACAGTCTCAACGTCCGCGAACCTCCCGTTTCGATTGCGGGGGTGTGACAGACGACATATATTATTATGTAAATTAATTTATTACTTAGCTAGAATATCTTTGTATATCTCTCAAATCTTTGTATAGTTTAACCTAGGTTTTACTTGTATATATATTGCGTTAATTATCAATATTAATTTACGGCAAATCATTCTTTCAATGTTGCTCATAATTGAGTTTCAATGAGTTTTCTATTTAAATTKATATGTTTAATAGTTAGGTTGCAATTATGCCACTTCTAATCTACTGGTTTATTATGTGTAAAGATCTATTCATCATTTCGTTTCGTCTTTTGTAGGATTTCAACCAAGATCTTGATTTCTTACATTTTGAATAAATAGACAAATAATTTAATGGCTTGTTTTGATGAGAGGTATTCATTTCAAATTATGGAATTGGACTAAATATCCTGTTTAGCTAAACTAGTAATATGTATTTGGATTTGGTCCGAATTAAAGTCCTAAAAAAGAAGCCCAGTTTTTTTGATTTGAAATCCCATTTTTACACTTTTCATTTCAAATTCTAAACAAAGCCCAATTTTCTTTTCTCATTCTCTGATTCACGAAATCACAACCCTAATTAATCATCTCCACACTCACACTCTTCATTTTTCGACTTCTCTCTCTTCATCCTCATTTCAATCTCATCAATTTCCTTCATTTCTTGTGATTTTTGCCACTTAAACTCCAATATCACTTTGTAATCACCACTTCTTTCATCATCTCATTCTTCAAATTGATTTGATTCGATTTTGTTGGTGTGTGACATCTTTCTTGATGGCGTAACCAGAGAAGAAATAAGTAGGCATAAGCAGATCAAGCAAGCACAAGCAAAAACTCAAATGTTCCTGGATGGTAGCACCGATAAAGGAGTTAAGAAGGCATAAACAGATCAAGTAGGCACTAGCAAAAATTATTTTTATACGAAATCGTTGTTATACGCAACGTTAATCCCAAAGTTTTCCCGAAAGGCGACACCGAAAAGYAGTCAAGCAAGCATGAGTAGATCAAGCAGGTACCAGCAAAAAAACATCGTTATACACGATCGTGGCTATATARGCGATGTTACCTTCATCCAAGTTTTCTTGGACGGTGGCACCGAAAAGGAGTTAAGCAGACAAATGTAGTTCAAGAAGGCACCAAAACCAAGTTAAGCAGGCATTGGTTATAAGCAGCATTCTCCTGGACAAGAGCATTGAAGAGGGGGTAATCTTGGATGGGGGCACCGAAAGAGATTGGTTATTGAAGAATATTCTTGGACGGTGGCACCAAAAAAGGGTTAAAATTAGCATAGAACTTGGTTACCTTCCATAGACGCTGGCACCAAATGGTAGAGATTATGTCGAACGTTATCCCGGACAGAACCACTGGAAAGGGGCATCTTGGACAGGCATCGAAAGAGATTGTTACTTGAAAAGTGTTCCTGGACGCCTGGCACCCTGGGAAAGGATAGATGCAGGTATAATAATACCAAGTCCCCATGAAGTCCTAAAATGGCGGCACTGAAAGTATGAAGTGGAACAGATGTAAACAGAACCTTCCTAGACGACGACGCTGAAAAGATAATAGAAGCGAAACAACAGAAATAGCACCGGCACAAAAAAAAATCCCAGTAAGAAAGAGCACTGATGGAAAAGGAAAGCAAGAAACCAGAAAAGAAAGACACATTAGAAACATGGACTAATAGGCAAGCGAAAAGCAAGCAAGCAATAGCAACCGCAAGTACAAGTAAAACTCACGCATTTGTTTGCAAGTATCGCGGTACTTTAACTTTCGTTTCATGAGACCTTCGTCTCTACTAACTCAGCCAAAGTGAGGCTTCTATAGATACCTACATTTGTCCTAAGCTCAAGACGGCCAATGATAAGAAACCCTTGTAACACACAAACAGAATTGAGAGAGAGAGTTAGTGCCTAACAGCCCTAAAAGGCAAGTTTTCTTATTACACCGGCAAATTTCCGACACTAAGCACCCTTAAAAAAAATTTTTTATTTCCAAATAATTTTAAAATATTTATTAAACATTTTTCAAAATTTTCTAAACTTTTGGCAATTTTTGAAATTTTTCTAGCGACTTTAATTTTGCGATAATTAATAAATTATTAAACACTTCTAAAAATTCACAGATAATTTAACACAATACACAATATTTTACAAGGAGTGTTTGCATCTATTTTCCACATATTTTGGACTTGTGAAAAAAAAGTTATAATTTCCGAAGCAAAAACATGCACCTACGAGCGAAATGGTTCATTTCGGAAGCTTCCGGAGCATTCCCGAATGTGGGGCCCACACATTTCTTGCTCCCCAAGATGTCTAGATACATCCTCTACTCTGCTTGGCACAAAGCCACTGTGTAGCGTGTGCCTTATCCGGGCGCCTACTCAATTTCGTTCGTGGCTTACCCACGGATCCCTCTAGCATGTCTTTGAGGCGTTAGGTACTGTTATCGAGTGGGGAATCGCCACTGTCCAAACAGGTCAATCACAGGACACTTGAAATATTGGTGCCAAGTTAATGCCTCATTGTTTGATCTAGTAACAAAGTTTGTGTCGGTGGACATGTACGTGTTCCTACACCTACCCAATCACCAGGCGCCACGTTGGCATCTCGGTGGGTTCCGACCTACCTACTGGGCAAACATGTGGGCCCGACCTGTCCACATAATCATGGGCACCCAAAGGGGTAGGTTGTGCTGTACAGACCCAAAAGCCAGTCTAACAATGATTGTGACAAATACTGTACTTTTGTCCCACACTTCATGTATTAAATGCAGTACTTCTTTATTCCCACATTGGATGAGGAGTCAAGTACAACCTTACCAAACCCTATAAAAAGGGGATTTGGTAGCCTTATTCCAGGTATCTAATTCTGAACCACCAAGTACAGTCTATACAAATATCTAGCTTTGTACCTTCAGTCTGGAAGTCTCCTTGTTGACTTAAGCATTGGAGGGCTTTCCTGGTCAACCCCCCGGGCCAGTCACCTTTGTTTGTTTGCAGTTTACCCAGATGAGACCAGTTTCCATCACAAGATGTAGACGTGGACACGTACGTGCCGTTGTCATCCCCGTCACTATTCTTTAGCTCGTTACTTTCATTTTGTTGTAATTTCCTTGAAATACGAACAGATTATCATCGCTAGTCGAAAGCTCAAGCCATACTTCCACGCCTCATGCATTCTAAGTCTTAATCGGACAACCAATCAGGAAGTCATCGAGGAAGAAATCATTCGAACACAAATGACTTAATGGTCTGACCATTTGCAGACTACGGGCTAGAATACGAGCCCAGACGAGCTATCAAGGCACAAGCACTGGCCGACTTCATAGTCGAATGCACAAACCGACCCTCTCTGACGAATGAGCTGAGGTTGGAAGTATATGTCGATGCTCGGCCACTAAGGAGGTAATGGGCCTGGCATTCTGATCAAAAATAGATACCGTGCCAAGTTGAGATATGCAGTGAAGTTCGGGTTTTCAGCCTCCAATAACAAGACCGAAATTAGAACAGTCATCCGCGGCATGGCAAATGTGGCCTAGTTGCTGGGGCTAATTCACCTAGCTTGATATCTACTCACAACTGTATCGTGACGGTTAGCGTCACCGAGGAGTTTGAGACCAAGGAATAAATAGGATAAATGTACCTAAATAAGTACGCCGAAGCTCTCCAGAATTCAAAAAATTGTCCTCAAACTCACGCATACCCTCGGTCGGAGAACAACCAAGCTGACGCACTATCCAAACTTGCAAGCTCAGCCGAATCCCTCGAGCCTAGGACCATCACTTGGGAAGTACTAAAGGAACCAAGTATCAATACTCAGCCTTCTACCTTGGTCCTGGATCYGGGAGCCACCTGGATGGACCAAATAATCAGGTACCTTCGAGATGAACATCTTCCTGATGATCCAAAATAGGCGGATAGAATCAGGACTCAGTCTCGGTGGTTTGAATGGCACGATGGGAGATTATACAAGAAGTCATACACTCATCCCTTGCTTCAATGTGACACACCGGATGAAGGTGACTACATCCTTCGAGAAATTCATGAAGGTGCATGCGGTAGCCATCAAGGGGTGAGAACAATGMCCGGGAAGGTGCGGGCAGGATATTATTGGCGCACAYACAAACAAGAGGCTTATGAACTGGTACATAAATGTGAGAAGTGCCAAAAGAACGGTTCAATCCTTCAATGCCCAGCAAATCAGCTCTTGGCCATCTTACTGACATTGCCATTAGACAAATGGGATATGGACCTGTTAGGACCCTTCCCTCAAGCCTCGGGACAACGAAAATTCCTCATTGTCGCTGTGGACTACTTCACCAAATGGGTGGAAGCTGAGCCTCTGGCCACCGTCACTGAGAAGCAAGTTCAACAGTTCATCTAGAGAAACATTATCACCAGATTCGGCATACCAAGGGTACTAGTCACAGATAATGGAAGACAGTTTGTCAGCGAAGCAACCAAAGAATARTGTGCTCGGTTCGGGATCAAAATTAGAGCAACCTCAGTCAACAAGCCACAGACGAATGGRCAAGCCAAGGCWGCAAACGAGGTCATCCTTCGGGGCATCAAGACAAAATATGCAGGATCTAAAGGCACCTGGGTCGATGAACTACCCAGAGTACTATGGTAAGCTCGGACCACACCCAAGGAAGCCATAMGACATTCCCCCTTCTCCTTAGTCTATGGCAGCGAGGCAGTACTTCCAGTCAAAGTAGGCATATCCTCCCATCGGGTGACATTTTATGACTATGATGAGAATGAGGAATCCAAAAAGATAAGCCTCGACCTGCTACCCGAGACTAGAGGGAATGCCTTACTCAAATCCATCTCTTATAAGCAAAAGATCACAAGGTACTTCAATCGGAGAGTTAGGACTCGAGAAATATGAGTAGGAGATTAGGTACTAAGGAGGTTCGAGGCCACTGGAAGAGAGAACATGCTCTACAAGTTAAACCCAAACTGGGAAGGCCCTTACCAGATAACCGAGATGATTCGACCTGGTACCAATAGGCTCGAAGACATCGAAGGAAAGACCTTGCCCTGATCTTCAAACGCTGACAATCTACGCCGGTACAACATCTGAAGATCAAGACTTGTGTTTTTCTTTTATTACTTGCAATGCTTTAACAACCTAGCCCTCACACAGGATCTCCTAGTCGGACCTCTCGACTGAGCAGTTTTTTGGTTAGCTTAGCAATGACAAACACGTCGTTGTAATACAAAAGCATAAATAAAAGAAGTCTTTCTTCTGTAAATCATTCATTATTTCTATTACTTGTTTTTGTCTGCATACTCGGTCTCGAGATATGACCTGCTTACCTTCGGGGCAACATCAGGCTCGGTCAATCTGGCTGGGTCGAGCCTCCCTCAGACAAAGGCAAGTAGGCCATCCCTCGAGAAAATTAGGAAGAGTTAGCAATGGCTCTACATCCTAAGTGTTAGCATTTGGGAAGTCAAAGACAGGCAAATAAAAAAATTTAAGCAAAAAAAAAATTCACAAGTAAAGACAGCTAAAATGAAAGCAAAAGATAGGATTCTTGTAAATTAAAGCCAGACTCAACTTGTAAATACCCAATATTCGATTACAGAAAGTCGGGTTAAAACACCGACAACCAACACTTATAAAAATTCTTAAAAATATTATAGCAAATTAGCCAAAACATGGRCAGCAGAAGGATTTGATAATGAAAGCAGAAAAGGCCAAGGCATCACTCCMGGGAGCTGGCTGACTTCTCACCCTCGTCCTCATCCTCCGAAGAAGTCGYCTTCTCAARCGAGGCTTTCGAGGTGGTTGCCACTTGAGCCTTAGGAGATTAGGAGGATGCTTTACCAGCAGAGGGAGCTGGAGACTTAGTGGCCTGGTCAGCATGGGTCTTAGCAACAAGTTCAACTGCCCTTTTTCATCGGCGCTCTAGCATCAAGGCCCTCTCCCAAGCAGCCATCTCCTCATATTTGCCCTTGATAGCAGCCGCCTAGTCAAGAACAATAGCAGCCACAACAGCCTCCATCTGGGTAAGCACATGGCTAACCCCGGTCTTGAATGAGGATTGCACTTGGCCCCCAACCTACACTTGACTACTGGCGACCTTGCTTTGGAATATGCGAACCCAGCGTTCCACCCACTGCCTGCCCCCCAACAACCAAGCTTCTCATTCTTCCCTCCAGGGCCCTTGTGTCAAACTCCTTATCCCTGGCGTCCTCTTTTGCAATGACCCTGATCTGCGTCTGAGGCTCGTTTAATTGCTGACACGATCATTCTCCGAGGTTCTGCCAGTTCCAATCCCTCCATTGCTGCGAGTCTCCTTCGCTCTTGCAGCTGCTCCAACTCCGCGTCCTTATTCCTAAAAAGATACCTGCGTCTTTCGGTCCAAAAGATCGCTATGTTTTGGCATCGTGAGGTGAATAAGAGATGCATCCTGACGGTCAACTGTACCTAGGACTGGTGTACCGAGGACTTGTAAACAATGACATATATAAAAAAAAACACAAGTATGCGCTCTCGGAGTTTATCAACTACCTCCAGCTAGAGCGGATTGAAAGGTACCTTTAGTTTCCCGAAGCATAGGCCTCCTACCTTCATCAGCTCTGGAGCAAATGTCCTGTCTGTAGACAACTCTTTCCTCAGGCAGCCTTAGCCCTTCTTTAGTTTCAAATCCTCACCCATCCCCCACTGTGATCTCTTGTCAGAGACTACCGACCAAGCCTCGGAACCTGACCCCGGCCTCTTCCGTTAAAAGGCAACATCGTCGTGCCCCCTCAGGTCGGCTGTATGGGCACAAGTCTGGAACTGTTCGCGTCGACGAACGTGACTTAGAGGAGTATGGTTCCCGGCAGGTGTACCTGAGCGGGTCGTTCATTTCACCTGTACGATGGTGCCCTCGGAGACCCTTCTTCGGAAAATTCTACAAACACATTGCAACATAAGACATTTGCTATGACACAACCTGAAACGGAGACACACGAAAACAACATACCTCAGCAACCGAAAAGGGTATGGAGAGATGTTGCCCACTCTCCATCACAAAGCCCTAGGTCGCAAAAAGCAGAGGACAGTCCATAACAAACCTCCCCTAGTAATCGGTATGTATCGCACATCCATAGCAAAGTTGTCCAAAAAACCTACAGCGCTCTTACAAATTAAAATTAAAGATCCCATGTCACCACATCGAAAACACACACCCAAAATCGCACAACAAAAGCAAAAAAAAAATGTATAAAGTCGTTAGCCAGTTGAAAACGCCAGCTACATCCTACCCCCCTAACTAGAACCTCATCTTTGCCCACACTATCACATCGCGTGCCGTCTAGCACTTATGCTTCTCCTACCAACGGACATCTTCATGTGATCCGATCCTTGCAAGCCGCAACGCGGCGTCTAAACAAGAGGCCGTCTCTAGCATAGGCAAAACGTTTCCCAGCCATGCCCACTTCTTCTCCCTCAAGAAAGAAGAAGAGCTACGTACTTCCCTAGTTTATGGGTTCTCCTTGGAGCACATATTAATTCAAAAATCAAGTTAGAACGATTAAGTGTTTTCTAACTCGGAAATCCCAAGAGTTGGCTGTAGCACGAATGCACTAAAACACCCGTACGAACCTCCAGCTTGAACGAGTTCGACCTAGACTTTGATTAAGGTTGGGCGTTCACATTGGAAAAGGTCACATCCACCAGCCCGGACCATTGTTGTCCCCCTTGGACCACAATGAGCTCTCAATATAAAAGTGACAACACATTCAAGAAAAATCATAGCAGCGTCAACATACCACCTGGTCAGTGGCCTCCTCATCCGTGTCAAATAAAAAAACCCATGAATATGAAGCAATCGTTAGGCATTAAGTTGTTTGTAGAGCCAAAGTTGTTTACTCATGCCCAGCAACATAGGAATGAGGTGGGAAGAGGAAACCTGGGAGCCCCATCTCAAGGACATATACAGGCGCGGGAGTACCGGACGGACTGGCTGTTCCTTCTACTCCGAGGAGGTTACAATTAGTTGATGATCTACGGATTTTGCTAGAATTTGAATTCTTGCCTTATTGCATAGTCGTGAGCTATGCTTTAAGCTGCGTTATGTTTATACTCGAACGAGTAGAAAGTCGCCTCCGCACTTCTTTTGGGGAAGCTGTGGACAACCGTTTTAAAGCTTGCCTATAATGCATAAAGCCAGGTGAAGACTCCATGTCTGAGTGCACCAAAGTCCGATATAGGGAAAGGGTAAGGTGAAATAGTGGACAACACGACCCCCCCCCCCCCCCCCCCCCCCACCCCCCCCCGCGGTCTATCTCTCTACTTGCTCATGAATGTCCATTGTCAAAGAGACAAACAACAAATAAATTCGCTTTTAACCATAAACATGCAAAATTATATTGTGGTGTTGCTTTAATAGAAAATAGAGTGCAGCATAGGACTAATTGTTGTTTGCGACATTAAAAACACTGTGTTGCTTTTTTCTAATCCATTAAAGGGTTGCCTAAAAAGTCCAATTTGTCCAAGAAGAAGATTAGTCTTATTAGGCTCGAAAAACATGCAACATTTTGAACAGTCATGTTTAAGACAAAATAGTGGTGCTGATCCTGTGATTTTCCAAAGCATGCAAGCATCAACAAGAATTAAAAGTTACATCCTGAACACTCAATTTTAACCTCAATACTTGTTGCCAAAAGATCTATTTTTAATTACATTGTCGAATAGGTGTTAACCAATATTACACCCAAATTACACTAAAAGTTCAAATTCTCTAACAAGCATTCAAAAGTGTGTAATTTGTTAAAGGATAATAAGACATTGGCCTCATAACTAACCTTCACTCAAACACGGTCCTTTCGATTGAGACGATCTTGCCTCGACCCTGAGAACCTTATACCCATTAAGATCCCACTCAACCCTAAAGAAACCTCATAACCTAAATGGATTGTATGACATGAATGGAATTTGTTATTTTGAAATATGTTTAATTGGTGTTTAAAATTCAACAACAACTTGTGATGAAATTTGGATATCTAAGAGAGAGTATTGACGAAGAGAGTTTTTTTAGAAGGAGAGAGAGAAGAGGGAGATTGGGAAAAGGAAAATCGAGCCATAAAGCCGAGCATATGTGAAGTCTGTGTGGTGTGTGAATGAGCCTGGGGACTTGTATTTATAGGCAAAATAGCTTGGAGAGCAAATACAAGTCTAATTATGCCCAGTTGCCGACGGTGCTATTGCGGCGCAATTGATGCCCCAAAGCATCGCTCTTACCGTCTTGCTATGATTTTCCCTCCTCTGTAGCTCCGATCATACGCACTATAACGGAAATAAAATCAGAACTAAAAGATATTAATTCATTGATAAACTTTATTCATTGATCATCGAGATCTATAACACAAAATCTCTGATTAATTGCAGGACTTTCGGAGGCCCCCCATCCGTCGGGACCGATGCACTCATCTAGCCGTACCCTTCAATTGGTCCCCGAAACATCCCCAAAATGGCCGTTACTCTTCAGCTCGCGTTTCGCTCAATCTCGACATCCGGATCGTCCAGATCTTGATTACCGGAAAATTCACACATAACTAAAACAAATAATTTCCCCACAAGCTCCTCTAAAAGTCTTATGGAAATATCATTATCTGAAAATATCAGTTGTCAAAAATAGTGTGTGTAAAATTCATATTGAACTTTTAGAAACTGGTTTTATCCTCAATCTTAATACAATCATCGCTACAAATTAATTAACATTGTCTGAAACATGTCCGAAATCTCGCCCCACCAAACATGTCAACTTCTCAGAAAACAATTCTACCCGGAAGAACTTCCTCTCTAGAAAATAATTGTTCTACAGCTTCTTTAAAAAATATAACTGATCTAAAAATATTGAAAGTTCCAAAATTGACTGCATTTAAGGGTGCTTTCTTGTCACCTACACCGCATCCACAGTAACCAGTGCACCCGGCACGTAACGTGTTTTCTCGATGAAGAAGAACGCCTAGCCCCCCCTCTGCATTGTTGTCTCGACACTCCTGAACACGATGTCGAAAGTCTCACGCGGTCATTTACTAATCTTTTGAAAGTCACCTTAAATCATCTTGATAAAATATATCCCATGAATCCCTTTCCTAAATATTGAACGGCAACTCCACTGCCTGTCTCTATCCTTGACAATCCGTGGCCCACTGTCCCCTAAACATTCCCTGCCCAAAAGGCAGGCAGAATCAACACTATATTACCATGTCTTCTAACCACTTCTATCTCCTCTAACGTCAAAGCGCGCCAATCGTCGAAAGTCAGGACCTCAAAACCGCGGTATGCTTTTTGGGAATGACATCAAGGATTGGTTATTTAGCTATGCACACACACACATCTGAACGCGGCAGCAACATCTACTACACACACCTCAGGGAAGGATCACTCCATCTATCAAATTATCGCCTACACTACCGAGAGTACCCATCACTCAATGCGTCAGCCGTATATCATCATCCTGACAAGAGGCCGTAAATAACTGCATGGTCCAATCTATGCCATACAACATGCACTCAAACATAAAGTCACCTACGAAGTTCAAACAATCCGTTGGGTCTTCAGAATAAAAAAAGCTACGTATCGCGATATACATTACAATCGATCGTTAACGTTCAGCAAATAACTAACGCCTCTGATCTTGCGGGAATAACAGGCACTACTACTCAAAGTCACAAAGTCGAGTAGATAGGAAGACTACACCCATTTTATACGACGACTGACCAACAGTATCAAGGAAAACATAAGCCAAGGAGATTTCAAAAAATATACAACATACCTAATCGCTGTGCTGAAACCGTAAAGATATGAGAAAAAACTCGCACTTACCTCAATTCGTCGCATCATATGAGTCCGCGATCCCCATCCCTCAGCATAACAGTGTTTGATCCTGTTTTCGTCGAACTTTTCTGAATTGGGTTGCAAAGCTCTACACAATGCTATAAACCCTAGAGAAGAAGATCGGCAGAATTTAAAAAAACTCAGGTGCCTTTAGAGAACGAGAAGAGAGATTCTAAGAATCTTCCTAGAAGACGAAGAGCCTTTCTTAGAGAGAGAAGCTTCATATAATCTTCTGGGCAACCCAGTCGAGTTCTACAATCGTGAACTATGAATATTATACCAAACTCCACTATTATCAATCATAATCGCGCACAACATTCGTGACAAGAAACACGGTCAACAATGCACCTTACCACCTCCCACATCCATCTAAGATATTCTCTTCTTTTAACCATAAAATATCTAGAAAGGAGTTTGAAGAGTTTCCTTGAAGGACTCCAGAGCCGGTGGGGGGGGAATTGATGTGACCTATTAATAAATCTGCAGTTATTAATGTCACCTGTTTTGTTAGATAAGAGTATGACCAGCGTTGGACCTTGGGCTCTCGCCATTAAGCGGACTAAACGTGGTTAACATCATAGTATCTTACATAGAAACACAACTCGGATACGCAGCCAAAATAAACACTAAAAGACACACAAACCCTTTAACAGAGGTTCCAACCCCAACTCTGGACTCAGTGCCGCAACTACCCTAGCTCACTTCTTATATAATTCTACTACCGAAATAACAACAGGCAACTCTCACGTACTCACAATGGACGTGAACTGCACTCATATACAATTGTCATACCCCACACTCAACCTAAAAGTGTGCTAGATCGCACTTGAACTCAACAAGCACTTCCTAACCCTGAACTCACAATGCCTAACCCAATCACCATCACCCCTCTGTTCGGCTAATTCAATACAACCCACTATCTCCTCAAGCTACCACTTTATAGTTTACAAGCAAGTATTTGATCTCCTCAATATCGGGTGCACCTCTTGTTATGAATACTGCTTTGGCTTGATCTAGCTATGACTTTTTCTCTTTCTTTCTTTCCTCTAACTCAACAAACAACTTCCTTTGAACGAATCAACGTCGCGACGAGCTAGAGTGTCTTAGTATTCGTGATCAATGCTAGCATGGATTATGTAGCCAAAGGATATAATTATTAGTGATGCCAAACCCTTAGATCATTACTATCGAGTACGAGATAATAACGTAAAAATACTATCTACTCTCCCCACATTTATCCTTTAGGAACAGTCTCCATAACACATCACCTCATCATCTCCACTACAATGATCGTATCCGACCTAATTTACCTATACAACCAATAATCTTAAACTATCTTAACACTTTATATACATGGCAATCTTAATACTACCGCAACCACCAGCCCATATCCAACCAATCGAACATATAATTCTCACCAGATCATCTTTTGCAATTCGTCTCTATAACCATAAATATCTTTAAGCAACAACACATTTCAAAAATATTTTTCTTTTCTTAACAAAACTTATCCAAAAATTCTCTTCCATGCCTTCGATCAAGCATCATACCCGTTGTGAGAACAGCAGCACAACTAATCTCCCAACTGTCTTCCATCATAGGGTTCAACAACATCAACCAACCAAACTGGTTTTATTGTCTTCAAATTCTAAGAGAGAATAGCGTCCCTCGGACAGGCCCAATGCCCATGTCAACCAATAATCTACCAAGCCACGCATACACACTAAAAACACATATCCATGCACCTAACCACCAAAGAAGATACCTTCATTCAAACTAGACTAACTAAATCATTCAATGATTCATTCTTCACCTTGACTCGATAGCTTCCCTGATCCTTCACAATATAAGCGAGTTCATTCCTCGCAGTCCTTCCTCCGAACCACTTTCTGCTTCACATCAGTGTGGATACATCCGTCAACTGCACGCCAAACACACCCTCAATTAAGCTGAAATTATGCAACACCAACTTATAACCTTGTCTTCTTAGGCTAACATTGTCACTACTTTCTTTCTTAAGACCGTGGTACCCAAGAAAGTATGTCTCAACTGTTCAGACCAGCCTGTATTCATCACAGACCAATTGTCACCGTTCTGCACATCTTGCACTACCTGTTTGCTCATCCACTCACAAACAACTTAGGTACTCTCAATCAATCCATTCCCCTCTTTTGATTCGACTCGTACCAAACCCTGGACTGCGACACATTACCTAGCAACAACCAACAAATCTATCATGATCCCGCACATAACACAACACACTCTCATCAGCACACTCCTCTCGATACTCTAAGCGCATCTTCTACCCTTTTACTTTGCTCACCTTTTTCCAATTTTTTCTCTCCCTTGATTTATATTCGACTCTAAATGAAACAACCAACTAACTTCCCGAGTAATTTCCAAGTCCATAAAACTATAATGAAAAACAAACTAGTCCAGGATAATTTCCAACATTCTTGTTAAAGAGAACCTCACCGAACAAAAAATATCTATTTGTGATTTCATCCACCCTATACTTCATACATCTATCAATATCCATACATCATCTATACCTAAACATAAATATATCACACTTTGAATCCTAATCTATGAACCAAAAGAGAAGTTTGCGTATCATAGAACTTTATCAAATTAAATAACCGTTCCCCCTTTGGGCATCATTAAAATGAGCAGCATTACATATTCGATAGACTTACCCAAATTTGCTCCCGACCGATCCTTTACAACGAGTGCCTCACACCAAAACCCTATCTTCATTATCACTATTTCGCGATAACCTTACCCAACATTATATTAACTTCTGCTTTCAATAAATATGCCAGCCTCCCCCCCCTCATCAACTACAAGGGTACCTCAGCTTCAGTGTGGTCATGGAGTAGCTTAGTACACCCAATCTGGAATACCCACACTGGCCTTAAGTCCATTAATCGCAAGTCTTGACACAAGCTCCTGTTAGGTTCCAGCAATTCTCCACGAATCCCAACAACCAATGCATAGTCGGATC
>SNQN01010296.1:0-22447 GCA_008642245.1 Bassia scoparia
TGAACTTTAGTTGACTCTACCTTAGTCTGTGACCAATAGTTCCACTAGCACTTGTCCTTCAAACTTTCGACCTTAGTCCACATCAGACTTTGACCTGAGTCTTGACCCTGACCAACAGGTAGGCACAGACTTGCCTAAGACTTTGACCATTGACCGTACTCACATAGGATGACCTTTGGCCAAACTTAGACTCATCACTTAGTAATCTAGGCAAGACCCTAACCACTCTAGGACATGTGCTATCATACATTCCTATGTCAATTTGGTGCCCTTATCAAACAAAAAAACAAAAAAAAAAAACAAAAAAAAAAAAACAAAAATAAGTAAAAAAAAGCAAAAAGTTCAAAAAAAACGAAGGGGCACCTTGCATTCATGCATCATTCTAGGAAAGATGACATGGAATTAGGTCATGCATTTGAACACTCATCCATATGTTCAATAATGACCAAGGGAGTTCACATAAGGTTATTTTCTTTTGAAACAGGTGAAGTCGTCTCCATAGCCCTTGCTCGAACCCGAAGAGTTGAGCCCTAAGCCAATCCAAACCAACCATCCTCCAACAGGCCTTAACAACCACAAAATGACCTCGGAACAAGAAAAGAATCAAAAGTTTGTCGAGCAAGTTCAAGAGCTGAAGCTAAGATCAAGAGTTAACCTCGAGCACTTCCTTGGACAAGCTATTGAAAAAGCGATCCAAAAGGCCTCGACCCTACTTTTACCAAGACCAACTTCCTCTTGACCCCAACTTTCAACCAAACTTCCAAGGATTTCTCAGCCAAGAAGACATACCAACGTTCAAGCCAACTGATGACCCTCATCCATAAAGGGAGTAAGACCACCATGGCGCTTAAAGGGATTGGCTCCGCCCTTTTTCCAATGGTCCTTCCCTTTTTTGGAACAATGTGTCAGAAGTGGTTCTTTTCACTTCCTGAGAAGAAAATAGCTACTTAGGAAGAACATCATCCACGCATTCATGCAAGATACAAGGGTAACATTCAGACCCAAACATCCTTCCGAAGAGCTTTGAAATACTTAAGCAAGAGAGAACGAGGGGTTCACTACCTATTTGACTAGATGGAGAGGATTGCTGCCACCCTAGATCCTTCGCTCCGATCTGAAGAAGAGATGGTTAAGACTTCATTTCTGGCCTCCAGCCGGAATACAAGATCATCTCAAGTATCGAGGTCTTACCACATTCGCAAAGGTCTGACGGCATTGGAGTGGACATAGAGGATGATCTTCTTCGATTTGCAGAGTCGTAGGTCTTAGCTTTAGGGCCGAGTCGGAGATCCCTTTCCCTAGCCTGCGTTTCAGTTCTTTTCTCCATTTAGGGTCTATGTCGATTAGGTTTAGGATAAATTCTGCAATTAGCCTCTATGTAAAAATTCTTTAGGTATTACTAAAACTTTAATTTATTCATTTCTCTCCACGCCTCCATATAATTTGTGCTTTTGATTTTAATGGAATCAAACAAACTGATGACCTCACACTTAATGGACATGCAAGAGAGGCCTTCTTCATAGCTCCACAAAATAAACCTCTCCATTCCTTTCATCACATCAAATCAAAATCCTTGCAACCCTTTGGAGCCATAAACACTATCATTCAGCCTAATTCTTTCTTTCATCACACCAATTCTGCCATAACCTTTTATCAAACGGTTCGTAGGACAATGACATGTGCAAAAAGAAAAAAAAGAGAAGAATAAAATGAGCAAAAAGGAAAAAAGCAAAGTTCAATGCCAGTTATACAAAAGCTCATCAAAAATGTAAATCAATGTTCAAAATCAAAGTTCAAAGCCCAATTTAAATAAAAATCAAAAGTCTAAAAAGCACACTGCGCACCGTGAGTCACTCCATGATCATCGAGCCTTTTTTCAACCCTCAAACCAACAGCCTCACATTACAACCACAAAAGCCCTCTCACACGAGGCATTGTCCAAATCATCCATCAAGAACTACGACGTCGATTCCGAAAGGATACGTAGGAAGCCTCTTCTCGAGGTCCGACACCCATAACTCAATAACACTCTGAGGTCCATTCTCTCATATAGTTTGATTCCTTAAAATCAGGAGCACAGATTCCTAGTGTAAGCACCCGAATAGACTCGAGCTTGAACCAACATCATGTAGCCAACCACATCAAGTCCCCATTACCACCCTTAGTCACAAATTCTAGCCTTTTCTTTTCCTGAACTGTTAGCCTGTTCTTTCACGTACCTTGAGGGCTCTCCTCCACTCATCCTTAGCTATCACTCTGTAACAATCATCATGCATCCTCCTCAAAGCATCGCCGTTGCAGCATTTTCTCCTGTTCTCTCCTCATGCCGACATTCAGCTCAAGTCACCGATTTGGCAAATCAAAATCACGTCCCAATACCTCATCCCTTACCCATTACCGCCACAAAAAGCTAAGCCAAGACCCATGACTCCACAAAATTCACTAACCTTACCTTACTCCGATCAACCATTGCCCCAACCTTGATCAAGCTGGGGGCTCACCCACTAAACTAGCCATCAACACCACAAATTAAGCCATTCCCATACACCCAATCCCCATGGGTTGGGGGCTCCTTGCAATCACAAGCATCCCTTTGCTCGAATGGGGGCTTGAAACAGGCTCCATCCCCGCAATCCAAAAGCATCTTACCATTTAGTCATTTCCTTGGTCAATTTCATGCATTAAGATCTAAGGACAAACATGCATTACACATGTAGTCATTGTAAGCACTCATAAGCACCATTGTGCATTGAGTCTCATACATCATCATACATATACATCCTGCCAAAACACATTACATGCATTTTGCACCACCTTCTACACGAGGCTAGGGCCCATCTTACATGCAGTTGCCTACCCACGCCTATACGCATTCGTCGCTATAAACGCGATTGTTGCTCCTTTTACACACTTCGGGTTTTGGAATTTTCTCCCGCACCAGAAATTCCACATATGCACACTTCGGGTTTTGGATTTGCTCCCGCACCAAAATTCCCACATATGCACACTTCGTGTTTTAGAATTTGCTCCCGCACCAGAAATTCCACATAGCACACTTCGGGTTTGGAATTGCTCCTGCACCAGAAATTCCACATAAACATTCTTCGGATTTTGGAATTTTTGCCCGCACCAGAAATTCCGCATACGCACAAGCACTCGGGTTTTGGAATTTCTCCCGCACCACAAAATTCCGCATACAACATCTTTTCGGGATTTTGGAATCTTCTCCCGCGCTGGAAGTTCCGCACACACAACTCTTCGGGTTTTCAAATTTTCTCTCGTACCAGAAATTCCAGATACACATAATAGCACTCGGGTTTGGAATTTCTCCCGCACCAGAAATTCCGCATACACATTCTCTCGGGTTTTGGAATCTTCTCCCGCACCAGAAGTTCCGTAGACACATTCTCTCGGGTTTGGAATCTTCTCCCGCACCAGAAGTTCTGCAGACACACATTCTCTCGGGTTTTGGAATCTCTCCCGCGCAAGAAGTTCCGCAGATGCACATTCTTTCGGGTTTTGGAGTTCGCTCCCACAACAAAAACTCCTAAGCAAGCAAATCTGACCGCGACGGGACAACGACCACAGGTAAAACTAACCTTTTTTTGCAGGTACCGGCGAAGAAGGTAACTCAGGGTCGCAGAACGTCTTGAGTTGCTCTCCGTCCCGAATCGAATACTTTGAGTTTCGTCTTACGAGACTTCTCTCTCCAGACTTAGTCAAAGTGGGGCTTCTGTAGACACCTAAATGTGTCTCCCAAATGAGTAATCGATGATGAAACATACCACGTGTCCGCGATCGATTTGACTCTGAAAAGACGCAGCCCCGAACCGTAAAAAAGCTTGAAATATGTGAAGTAATACTCGGAACCATGAAGACAAAGGTCAAAAAAAAGGCAAAAAGTATTTCTTTACTTTATATTAATTATTTTCTATTTTTAGAATTTTCTTTTTAACTTCAGGAATTTTTAAAATAATTATATTGGTGATTTTCATGATTTTCACTTTTCATTGCATTCTTCTCATTTTGTGAGTTCACCAGTATTTTTAGATTATTTTTCTGATTTTTCTACAATTTTCTATGATTTTTACAATATTTACAAAAATCAAATACGCAAAAAATACAAAAAAATGCAAAAAATACACAAAAAATACCGTAGAAATACGGAATGTTCTAGAATCGATTTCTTGGGAAGAGGGCGTCACATTCAACGAACATCACCCGGAATCGCAAGAAGATTCGCGTATAAATTCGGGAATAATCAAGAATATATACGCTCCCTCGAGCGTATATACGCTCCCTTGAGCTATATACGCTCCCTTTTTCAACGTATATACGCTCAGTTTCCTATATGTGCCTATAAATAGATGCCTTTGCTTCACTTTCGAGAGACTTCAGACGTTCACAAGCACGTACATCTGTCGTACACTCACTCTCACTCCTTACTCATACAATCACGAGTTCTTGCTTCCTTTCGGGTCACTTTGAAGAGCGATAATTGAGGTATACTCTTGAGACTACTCAACTTAAAACACTCATTTCTTTATCTGCTAATTTGATTAACAATTATTACGAGTTTTAATTCGATTAACAAGATGTAGAAACTCACTCGTCATTCGCTTCATGTAAATATGTACGATTATTATCACTTTCTGGTTGTTTCGTTTTCATTAACTCTATTATCCTTCTCATTTCCTCGTTGTCATTAACATTGCTTGTCATTACTAACGTCTTCTTTGCATTTTGTATAGCAAGCTTTAACGGGCGCTTTCTTCATCAATACTAACATGTTTGTTTGATTGTTTAGCGGATCGATCGAAGGCGCTATCATTATATTTATTATTTCTAACAATTTTGTTTGGCGAGCGACAAGGTAAGGATGATGTATATTGTATATGCATATTTGTATATGTTTGTATTGCATTTCGTTTGCTCTTTAAATAAAGACCGAAAATTATGTGAATCACATTAAAGTCAGATTAATCATGGACAACCGGCTTTAGGCACCTTTTTAATTTGACTAATATCAAGTGATCACAATTTCTAGCTAGGTAGTTGTTTGTGCATAATAGAAACCCAGTGTTGTAGTAACTTTTAGGGCTAGTGCGCTAATAAGGTTATTTGAATATGTAAGTTGCGTGCATCCAATAATCGTGTTTAAGGGAATTACAATGAGACCGAGTAGAGGCCGCTACATGCGGGCGGATTGGGTCAAAGATTCAATCCGTACCATGTCCCCGAACCCACGAGCTGGTTTACTGGATCGGACCGTGGGGCCATTGTTCTGGCACCAACGTTTCGGGTGTCCGTGATTAACCTTTATAGGCACGGTGGCGATCCCCTTACTCGACAACACTCCCCAACGCACTCACGTGCGGGTTCTGTGGCTCAAGCCCATGACACACAACACACACATCGATGTAAGCAAGCCCCCCCCGCGGAGTCTCCTTTTCACAATGAAGTTTCAGTAGCTAAAAAAATATTTAAAAAAAAACTCCTAGGACCCGTCCGGGTGCGAGACGGAATGAACCAAACAAAAAAGATTGAAACCCGGCCGGGTGACCCCAGCCCCGACCGGGTGCATGGAGTGACTTTTTGGAGTATTTTGCACTTACCCCGCCAGGTGACCTCAAGACCCGACCGGGTTCGTTTCCCCTCGCTCTACCCTACTTTCTTCTCCCTCTCTATTCCTCACCACTCATCTTTCTTTCCTTTTCTTTTTATTCTTTCCTCACCACACAACTTCATCTTCTACCTCTATCACACTTTCTCTCTTCTAGCCTTACCTTTTTTGTTCCTCTCTCAAGCTCTGAGGACAGTGCTTGATTTAGCTTTTTTTTTGGGGGGGGGGAGCATTGATTGCTGTATTGGTTCGCTCTCTTGTATATATGTTAATTCTTTCAAAAAAATAATTTGAAAAAAAGAGTGTTTAATTAGTCTAGTGTAGTTGTTTTGGTTGGAGTTGGTTGTATCCTTTTGTAGGTTCTTTTGCAAGTTGCGCTTTGGATGGTGTGATTATTTGGATGGCTTGCACTAGAGGGTTAATTGGTGAGATCTTTCCAACTCTATTATTAGTATAGCTTTGAGTGTTTTAATTGCTTTCTTAGGAATGTTTCATGGTTTGTACCACTCACTAGGAGTGGGAGTTTACATGTAACCAAAAAATTGTACTGCTTTCTTAGTTGTAGTCTCATTCTCCCCTATTGCCCTTTGGATTCTTGACTGAGTATGTTTTCCTGTGCCCTATGGTTGAAATTTTTTACACTTGTGATTGTTGAGACTGATCATTGTAAACTCTTGATTTCTTTTTCCGARTCCTTGGTATTGTTGAAACTTGAGTTTCTGAGTCTTATCACTATCATTTGGAACAAGGAAGAGTTTAACTTGTAAGGATTTGAGCCTTAATTTCCATCATATTTCTTCCTTCTTGTGTGATTAGTTCCTGGTGTGTCACTTATCTCAATCTTGGCTTGGTATTGGTCTCGTTAACTGTATATTGGCATGGTGAGCATGATAGAAGGCCCTCACTTGTTAGGAGCCGTGCTACATTGATATTAGATAACAAAATTTTCCACTTGATCCCTTGTTTTGAGCCTTACCTTTTCTTTCTTGATTAACCACATTACAAACCTATTTGGRCTCTTTTGATTGACCCAAGTCTAGCTTGGGGGAGCATTTGGTTAGTTGGTGGGTAGTGTGTTGTTGTTGTTTGGCTTGTTACTTGTGTTGGGTGGTTTATTTCGTTATTAGTGTAGTGTGCTCTTTCATTTGGTCGTATCATAATATTCTTTTTTATATGTAAATATTTTTGTGCAAGGCGAAAGTTTCAAAAAAAAAAAAAACGAAAAAAAATCAAAAATAAAAAAAAGAAAAGAAAGAAAGAAAAAAAAGATGTTTCCTTTCCTCTATTTAGTTGTACTTTTTCGCCTTTGCAAGTTGTACTTTATCCTAGTTTGATGATGATATGATGGTGCTTCCTATTGGCTTGGTTGATTCGGTAGTGTTGAGTTGGAGTTATTTGGAGTTGTTTTAGCCTCATKTTTAGGCTATGTTTCTCATTTGATTTTTCTCCCCTAGGATGGACTTCTAGTTTAGATTTTCCCAAATTTTATCCTACCTTGTGCCTTGCCAAGATTTGAGAGTATGTGTTGCATTTCGAGTCGACTWTTGTAGGTTGAGTGCTATTATGTTCCCTTTCAAACACGTGAGTGTTGGTGAGATGGGGGGTGCCTTTTAGTCTCTTAGGCTACAAAATTTGATTCATATGCACATCTTTTGCATATTTGTGGGCGGAGAGAGATCAAGTTCATATTTAACTCGCCACAAAGAGAGGAGTGTCACCGATGAGAACTCTTTCCTTGATTCTTGGTTATATATCCGTGATAGGACTTGGTTTCGCTTGTATGATATCTTGTCCTTGGATAGGTATTGAGTCATTGGGATGCTTTGATTGAGAGGATGTGATCACAAGTGTTTTGCAATGTTGCTTTTATAGGGTGAAGCATGCTCATGTTCTGAGAATCTTGTCTTTGTTGCTTGAGGATGAGCAAGGGTTTAGCTTGGGGGAGTTTGATGTGTGTGTTTTGTATAGTATTTTTACCTTCTCCCCATGGAATTTTCTAAGCAATTTCTCGCTTGTTTTGCACTATTTTCCATTGGATTTTATGCTTGGTTGGAGTGTTTGTTTCCTATTTATTTTGTAGGAACAATGGTCTAATTGCGCTTGAAATCGACTCTTGGAGCGAGATTTGCAAGTTAGGAGGTCAAAAGCTACTCAAAAGGGCATTTTTGTGTAGACCGGGTCTCATACCCTGGTGGGTTTCCAGATACCCGGCCGGGTTTGCACTTGGTACTTAGAAGATTTTAAAGGTGTTGTTTTGAAGAAAAAGTTGCTACATGCACCCGGGTGGGTTTCCACATATCTGACCGGGTCTCCATTGAAGAAAACTGAAGTAGCTGCGTACCCGACTGGGTCACCTCATTTACTTAGAGATATTTCGAGCATGTTTTGTTATCTTAGCCGCGTACCCGGCCGGGTTTCCACATACCCCGCCGAGTCCGGTTGGTTTTTGGCTCGACTTTTCGTTTTCCTCCCCTTTTTAGTAGGCGGTTATAATAGGTTTTGGGCGGATTTTTCTAGACACGTTTTTCACTTCCTTTTAAGATTATAGAGAGAAGAGTTAGGGTTCTTGTTCATGTACTTTTGGAGAATTGTTAAATGATCACTTTTATCTTTGCAATTTCAATCAATTTGAAGGTATTAGTCTCAAATCTATTTTCTTGTTCTTGTTTATTATTGTTATCTTTGAATATTTGTTTCTCCATTGAAGTTGAAATTGAGTTTATCCATGAATTCCATTGTTGAACTTGTTGTTAATTTCAATATGCATAGTGAGTAGTTTACTTCTAGGGCTTGGTGAAACTATGCAAAGGTCATGATTCTTGTTTGATTTTTAGGATTTAAACTTGGTTTGTCTTGGCAATTCAATTGATAGGTTTTGGATTGATTGCATGTTTGGCCAATTTGCAAGTATTTTTTTTGAAAGGGGTAAGAAATAATTGTATTGAGCCAAATCAAACAATACAACCTAGCAAAAGAGAGCTTACCATCACTAAGTACATCAAACACACACAAACAACAACAACACAAAACCAGAAAAACAACACAAATAGAAACAGGATAGCCTAATACAGCAGCCAAGGAAACTGCAACTAAGTAGAAAAAGAAAAAATATTCTGAATCCAAGCTCGAAGAGAAGCTGAAGTCTTTGCAGGWAGATGCACAGAAATGCGATGATAGAGCTGGTGCAACAAATTCTCCATGACTCTAGCAGGGGAGCACAACCTACCATTCCAAACTGCTTCATTTCTTTGAGTCCAAACTGTGTAAATCAAACCAGAATAAACAGCTTGAATTATCCGCCTCTTAACTCTCCCAGAAATTTGAAGCAGACTATCATTACAAGCCTCCAAGCTCTGAAGATTAATATCAAGATTAAATTGCATATGAAGCAACTGACAACATCTTTTTGTGTACACACACTCAAAAAACAAGTGCCCAACCGTCTCATCTGCTAAGTAACATAAAGGGCAGAGAGCCTGAACCAATCTTAGAGTGAATAAATGACTTCGGACACTAAGCCTTTTCCACATGGTCAACCAACAGATAAAACGGTGCTTAGGGATCCCAAGTCTATTTCAGACCCAATCAGCCCAAGGAACCTCAGGGAATTGAGGTTGAAGCCAGAGATACCTAGAGGATAAGGTATAACCTGCACTACCTTTACTTCCAATTATTACCAGAATAACCTGCTTTGAAAATATCTTTGGCCTACCAAATTTGTTTCCAGTTCCAAGAGACAGTACTAGGAGGTTTGTACCTCTTCCAAGTTTTGCCTTTGAGATACACATGATCCACCCAAGCAATCCATAGGCTATCTTTATGTTGAGCTATATTCCAAACGAATTTCCCCAGGGCAGCTTGATTCCAGACAATACAATTATGAACACCCAAGCCTRCTTGCTTCTTTGGTCTACAAATGATGTCCCAGGCTATTGGGGGAGCTTTAGAGTAAGTAGCTTTGCCTTCCCAAATAAAGTTCCTACAGATACTCATAATATCCTGAAGGATCCTCTTAGGTAAAATGAAGATAGTGGCCCAATAAGAATGAAGGGTAATCAACACACTATTCACTAAAATAGTTCTAGCTGAATAACTCAAGGACCTAGACCCCCACACCCGAAGCCTCCGAGTGATTTTATCAACCAGAATATGACAATCTTCCACTGACAATTTCCTAGAAGAGACAGGCAAACCCAAATACTTAAAAGGCAAAGAGCCTTCCAAGAACCCAGAAGAAGCCAAAATATCATGCTTGATCTCAGGAGAAACATTGCAAAAATAGATGTTTGACTTTGCAGCATTAGCAATGAGTCCTGAAGTAGCTGTAAAAGAGGCCAAGGCCCTGAGGAACAGGTCAATTGAAGACTTATCACCTCTACAAAAGATGACTAAATCATCAGCAAACACCAAGTGATTAAGCTTCATACTAGCACATCTGGGGTGAAAACGAAATTGAGAATGATCACCAAGTTTAGCCAACAATCTGGAAAGATAATCCATACACAAAACAAACAGCAAAYGAGACATAGYATCTCCTRGTCGAAYCCCTCTCTTCCCCTYAAAGAAGCCCTGCAACTCTCCATTAACAAGCAAGGAAAAAGAAGTGGAAGTAACACATTGCATCACCAGGTCAATAAAGTGACTAGGGAATTGATAAGTAACCAGCATTTCCTTGACAAAAGGCCACTTCACTGAATCATAAGCCTTCTTGATATCTATTTTGAGAATGCAACCTGCCGGAGCACTCTTGCGACCATATCTCCTAACCAAGTCTTGAATAATGGTAATAGTTTCAACAATCTGTCTGCCTGCAACAAAACCAGTCTGATTTGGCAAAATAATATCAGGAAGGATGATATTGAGTCTGGCACAAATCACCTTGGTAATAATCTTGTAAATGGTGTTACAGCATGCTATGGGTCTAAAATCCATGACAGAAACTGGAATGGRAGTCTTAGGGATAAGAGTGATAGTAGTACAGTTCACCTCCTTTAATAAACTTCCTGAAGTGAAGAAATCCTGGATAGCCTAAACAATAGGAGCCCCTACCACATCCCAACAAAACTTAAAAAACTTGCTATTAAAGCCATCAGGACCTGGAGCTTTATCATGTGGAATAGAGTGGGCAGCCTTTTTGATCTCCTCCTCCTGCACTAGTGTAGACAGTAAAACAGAATGATGTGTCGTGACTAATCTCTGGGAACCCACAATATCATGCTGAACAACAACTCTCTCCCCTGTATCAGTTCCTAAGAGAGATTGGTAATAAGAAACGAAAGCATGTGCAATACTGGCTTGATCATAGCAAGGAATCCCATGCATATCCTGCACTTCAAGGACCTTATGATGATACTTTTTAAGCTTGATACTTCTATGAAAGAAAGCAGTGTTTTTATCACCTAGCTCCAACCACTTTAATTTAGCTCGTTGAGAGAGGGAAGGAAAATACTGACCCCTGACAGTGGAATAAAGATCCAAGAGCTCCTTCTCAATCTGCCCCAAAGTGACAACATCTCGTTGTTGATGAAGTTGAACCTGCACATCATAAAGCTTCTGCTTGAGGGTGTAATACTGAGTCTCAATAGCAGTAAAATACTTCTTGTGAAAGCCCTTCAAGTGACTCTTGACCCTCTTCAGTTTATGAACCAATTGGTACATTTTGGTACCCACAATAGGAGTACTCCAAGCCTTTTGAACCTCAGTCCTAAACTCTGGAGGCTCACACCACATATTTGAGAATCGGAAAGGAATTCTCCTAAATTGATCCCCTTGAGACCATCCAATAATTGCAGGACAATGATCAAAATAATCTTCTGGATGATAATGAACAGAGGTCGCTTCAAAAGAAATCCTCCACTCTTTATTCCCCATAGTTCTATCAATTCTAGAATAGACCCGATGCTCCCCTTCTTGTTTGTTTGTCCAAGTAAAAGTACAACCAGTATGCGAGATATCATCCAAACCACAAGCACTAGCACAATTGGCAAAATCCACCAACTCAACATGCTTCACCCTACTACCCACCCTATCCTCATAACGCAAGGGACTATTGAAATCCCCAGAAACAATCCAAGGAGAATGCAAACCCACACTAATACAATGCAACCCATTCCAAAGAGGAATCCTTCCTTCAATAGAGTTAAAACCATAAACAAAAGTACAATAAAAGTGTTGCTTCAAAGTTTTATGTACAATATGAGTATGAATAAATTGTGACTATGTCTGTAAGACCTCGACTTGGAAGAGCTCTGGATTCCAAGCTAGAAAAATCCGACCCCCTGTCACAAAGTTGGAAGCCAAACACCAGCCTGGAAAAAGAAATTGGGTAACAAAAGCAAAATTATGAACTCTCAATTTAGTTTCCAAGAGACAACAAACTCCAACTTGGTGCTTATTAATAAAACTCCTAACCTCCCTTTGCTTATGAGGTCCATTCAAACCTCTAATATTCCAAATCAACATCCTATCCATGAGAAGATTGCGGATCAACAGACCTTCTCAATGCACCATCTTCACTAATCAGACCAAAAGTAACCTCACACTCCTCATGCAACTCACTAAAGGCATTTGTCAAAGGGACATGACCAATAACTTTGCTCTGAGTATTAGTCCTAGAGAGGAGCTGCATAGGGACTATAGGATCAGTAATAGAATGAACCACCATCTCCTTCTCACCCAACAAAGAAGGGCCATCAACTAGTTTAACTACAGGCTGAACCGGTGCCTGTTGCACATCCTGCTGCTTGTTTGGTTGAGCCTTGTTTTGCACCTTTCGCACAGGTTTGGGTTGCCACTTTGGCCTAGCAGGAACACAATTGGCAGCAACATGACCCATGCCCCTACATTGCGTGCAATGAATTGGCTTCCACTCATAGACCACCTTCTGCTCCACCACTTGACCCAATTCATTCACAAATCGGACCAACTCAGGCAAAGACCCATCAATCTCCAACTCCACCAAGTACCGAGCATAAGCTATCTTTTCCTTCTTTTGAGTGGCAGAGTCAGCCTGCAAAGGTTTACCCACTAACTCCACTATCTTAGACAAGCAATTTGAACCCCAGAATTTCAATGGTAAACCCGGAAGTTCTGGGTTCGGTTTATTAAATCTTAGGGGTGAAACTTCGGTGTACGGTTCGGTTTATTACCAACTCCAAATCCAAACCATATTATTTCGGTTTTTAGATTTTTGCTCCAAATCCATACCAAATTTTAGTTTGGTCCAAACCAAACCAAATCGAAAATTTCGGTTTTTTGACTTTGAGTCCAAACCAAACCGAAAATTTAATTGTGGTTTTTTTTCCCACAAAACCTGCTAACCTGCTCTTACTTATCTAAAGAAAATCATATAATAGGAATTAGGAAGCAAACAACTATATTAATAAGTCATTAAGTCAAAGCCAACAACAATCTGAATTCTGAAATTTAACATCTTGAAATAGTGAAATATTATAATATTACAACCCAACATCAACAAAAACAATAAAGCAAGGCAACAACAACTCAACAAGTCCATCCCGTCAACTCCAGAACAACTCAGAAATTCGACAAACAATGCAGTTGAGAGAGAAATTAATCAAACAAACAATTAGATAGAAATTCGACAAACAAACAATTAGACAAATTAATCAAAATAAATACAAAAATTCGACAAAATTACAGAATTGCATATTCATTCGTGACTTCGTGTGAGAAATTTAGAATAAAATCAGCATAATCAGTTGAGAGAGACAGAGAGTAGGCGAATTAACAAAAAAATTCAGCAAAATAATTAACAAAAATTTAATTAGRAAAATAAGAAATCGAGCATTCAAGCATACCTTCAGTGAGATTGAGAGATGGTAGGCGAAGCCGCGAAGGAAGACGAAGTGAGATTGAAATTTGACAGGGAGGACCGACTGAAGTGATTGACTTAGGAAGACGAGTGAAGTCTGAGAATGGGAGATTGAGATTTGAGAGGGAGGTTGAAAGAGGAAGAAGTGACTCAAGTGAGTGAAGCTAAGTCCGAGTTACAAAGTTAGGGTTTTTTTAGTGTTATTTGGGGCTTTTGGGCCTTAACAAAGTAATGGCCCAGCTTGCATAGTTTATTAGTTCGTTTTCGGTTTGGAGTTCGGTTCTCTGACCTTCAAACCGACTCCAAACCGAAAACCGAAATTTAAAAAAAAATCAATCCAAATCGCACCAAAGTTTTAAAAAAACCGAACCAAATTCCTTGTTCGGTCTGGTTTGGTTCGGTTTGCGGTTTTAAACCGTTTTAGTTTCACCCCTAACCTTAGTTATACCACAATCCCCCACCTCCATTCCATCACTCCATTGCTTAAGTATCACAGGTTTCCGATCAAGTAAAACATGAGTTGATTAAGGGCTCTTGTCTTAGTATCAACATTAAGAAATCGAATAAGAAAAATCCCATTCCTAATAAGCAAAACCTTATCAATATTAGCAGCACCCCAAGTTCGTTTAACAAATCCCTCCATCATATTCACATTAGGACTAGCTCRAAGAGTATAAGCAACCACACCCAAATTCCAGTATTCAATTTCATCAGCCACATCCTCAATGGATAATTGCAACAAAGAATTCGGGGGATTACAAGATACCTCAGGAATAGGGATATTAGGAGCAACCAAAGCAGAATCCATATCAACAAGGTCAATGTTCGCAGCCATAGCAGTCGAAGCCCCCTTTCGTTGAGAAGGAAAAGCTGCCATGGTACCACGACAAGAGAAGGGCGTTGAAACGACCCTATGTTGCTGGGCACTAGCCATTTTCGCCTCCGAATCCTTCATCACAGACAGCCACTTTGACAATTGAGCTTTAGTACGAGACCCATTCACCAATTCATACTTCGATTGAGTAGGCGATAACATACAACCCTCAATTTCAGCGTCAGAAAATCGCGACTCAGTAATACCCTCCAAATCCACCTTCGAATTATCCTGAGAGGACGGTCCCTTCGTGTTCAGACTGAAGTCGTCCTTCGAAACATCACGTTTGCGAGCTGAATCCCCCTTCTGCACACCCTTCTTCGCCGCTCGTCGCTTCGCCATGGCAGAAGAGAGAGAAGCTTCCGGTGTTTTATTTTTTCAGTTATCCAATTTGCAAGTATTATTTACTCAATTCTATAAGCGAGAGCTGCGAGTTTGAGTGAAGGATTTCTATCTTTGAACTGTTAAATGATAATCGCGATAGGCTACTTTATTGTTTAGTTGTGGAATTTGATTGCGATAGTAACTTGTTCCTTTGCCTAAATTCATTACTATCCCAATTATTGTTCTTGAATCATGATCGATGCATAGTGAATCCTCTTTGCTCTAGGTTTTTAAAAAATTGAATTTTTTCGTCACTTCTTGTTTTGTTTTTCAACTAGTTACTCAAGAAAAACTCCAAACTTTTGATTGTTGGCGATAGTGAAGTTGGTTCAATTTGTGACTTTATTTGTCCTTCCACAGTGATTCGACCCTACTTGACCGACTATACTAGTTAGGGGAATTAGGAATTACTTTTGGTAGTAAAACAACCTATCACCCACTACATTTCACTTTTCCTTTTTTAATTTTATTTGTGCCTACTAGTGCTGCGTTTCTTTGACAAAGTGGAGTGTTTTGCATTTCCTCTTGGCACAAGGGCCAAGGAAGCATATCCCCCACAGAAGGAGGATTTCCTATCATCCTCTTACAAAAAGGATCCTCATCCATTTTACCACATTAAAGAGTACATCCTTATACATGAGAGAGAAAGCAAAGAGGATGGGAAATCCTCTTTGTTGTTGATGCTTTAAGTATGTCATAAGTCTTAGAAGAGATCTTGTGTTCAATTCTTACTATGTACAATTTTTTTAATAACAAAAAAATAATGACTTGCATATGTGTTCGGTTATAATTGGTATACATGGAGACACTTAGCGCAATAACAAATGAGTGATACACGTGACATGTAGACATTGCTCGGCACCCTTTTCAATATATGTTTATAAATTTGATTATTACTTAATACAAAAAATATAAAAAGGGTAATGTATATAGGTTCTTTGCCTTAATTTGTATATTGTATTATACTTCCTCCGTTTTCAAATTCATGCAACAAACTCACTTGCACGGTTCCCAAAATAATTTTTCTACAGTAACAATGAAAAGCATTAAGGTGTTGTAATTATTTGGGGTTAGCTTAATGACAGGCTTGTCGCGTGCCTATCAAAAGCACCTATTAAAACTAACCTGCAGCTAGTAGTAACACGATCATATCCACGAAAAAGCAACTACTACTGATTAACTGAATTAAAGCATCTAAACTAATTAAAGAAATCTTGGTTTGTGATTGTATTGAACTAAGACTAATGAAAACAATGAATGATGATGAATAAAACTATATGATTAACGAATCTAGGACTATGGTTCACTATAGCAGTAATTAATAGTAATTCGGCATCAACAATTCATGACAAGGCATAATCAAAATAGGGTCAAAGCTCTCTCGAATCAATTGAACCATAGAACTACTCCTAACCGTATCTCTCGACCTAGGATAGTCTCGTTCTACCTATTGATGTTGATCTTATGCTAAGTCTCAATCGCTAGATCTAGAGACTTGTGACTAATCAAAATAAGCAATTAAGTCGGGCCCTACGAAATTGATTAACATGAAGAACGATCTAATAGGAAATTAATTAATAGCCAAGTCAAGAATCGAATCAAGCCAAATACATGTCAATCATATTGCTATAGATCCCCAATCGCCCTAGAAATTGAACTACTAACTCATATTGAAATTAAACATGATAATTGCAATTGGGGAAAACATAATCAAAAGCATAAACGAATTAAAAACAATAATAGGAAATATTAGAGAATGAATAATTACCAAAATTGCAATGGAAATAGATGAATGATTGAACTTTTATTGAATCTGAATGATGAATGATAAACTAGGGTTCCTCTTTTCTCCACAATACGTAATTGAGTTTTTCCCCAAAATAAAAGTGATGATAGAATAAAAGATAATAATAGAATTAGGATTTGAATCCTCTTAAACATCAGAAATTTTCTAAATTAAACTAAGCTTGCTAAATTACAATCCTACCCTTCATTAAAAGCCAATTTAAAAATCAACTTAAATGGGAAATCGGGCCTCGATCCGATCGGATCAGATGTGATCCGATTGTATCGGATCCAGCTAAGGCAGGTTGAGTCGTCCGTCTTCTAGAGGCCATATCTCGAGCTCCGGTAGTCCAAACCATGCATGTGACCTATCAAATCGAAGCTCTCAAAGTCTAGTTTCCAATCCAGCTAGAATCGCACCAATCTGACGAACGAAACATAACTTATGGCCGAAAGAGTGAGCATGTATCAAATTCTTTGTGTTGCTTCACTCCTAGCTCCTTGCTACTTCTACTAAAACTCCGTAGTGCTTGCAAATAAGTCCCAAAATCACTCCAAATCAATGGAAGCAACCTAAACCTTACTCAAACACTAAACAAACAACATTAGTAGCAAAGAGGGCCTTAAGAAGGCCAAAATCCATTCAATAAAGCAAGAGAATGAGGGAAAAACCATATATTATTACAATACATCAAACTCCCCCAAGCCAAACTCTTATTTGTGCTCAAGCAAGCTCATCTAGACTCTCAAGTCAAGCACATCTCACCCCATAAAAGTAACATCGCAAAATGCTCATGACCAACTCCCCGACCAAGGATCCCAATTGACTCAATGCCTATCCAAGAACGTGAATCATCAAAAACACAACTAGCCATCAAGTATAGAGAGAATCAGAATCAAGGAAGAACTTCTCGCTAGTGGTACTCCTCTCTTTGTGTGGTGGGTTAAAAATGAACCCAAGTGCTCGCTACCCCACATGCGAATAAAATGTGCACATGAATCAACTTTTGTGGCCTACATCACTAAAGGCAACCCTCCCATCTTACCAACACTCATGTGTTTGAAAGGGATGACAATAGCACTCAACCTACAAGTCGACTCGAAATGCATACACAATTCAACGACCTTGGCAAGGTACTCAATCTACAAGACACAAATGGACACATGTTTATCAAGTGAGGACTTTTAATAGCTTGTAATGGGGCTAAGGTTAGGGTAGGATAAATTTTGGGACATGTGAGCTAAAAGTCTAACTCAAGGGAGCATACATCAATCAACGKAAATAGCCAAGTGATAAGGCTAAGACAACTCCAAGCAAACCCCAACTCAAGTCACCAAAATCGTCCAACTCCAAGAACCACAACCACATCGCATCATCATCCTTGTTAACGCATTACACAAGTGCAAAGACATTATTTGACTAATAAACTATAAAATAAACTTATTTTTGGATTTTTCACTTTTTTTTCTTTTTTTTGAATTAATGAATACAACTTTTGCCTTGTACTATATATACAAACGATGACGATACTCAAGCTAAGGAACCAAATGTGAAACACCACACCACTCCTAATACCCACCAACACGAGCCTCCAAAATAACACCCACGAAACACACACTAACCTCCAATATGCTCCCCCAAGCTAAACTTCGGTTACATGAACAAGGCCAACATGGGTTTTAATGTAGGTAATCATGAAATGAAAGGAATCAGGCTCAAAATTAGGGATCAAGGGATAATATAATGTTTCTAATCACTGAAGCACGACTCCTAACAAGGAAAGCCTCCTATCATGCTCAACACACGACCAAATAGCCAAACAGACACGTACCAAGCCAAGATTACGAGACAGTGACGCACAAGGAACTAACACACAAGAAAGAAGTAAGAATGATTTTACAATTAGGCTCAAATCCTCTCAAGTTCAGTTCTTCCTCGTTCCAAAGGTACATCAAGCGATGTCTTGTCAATCAAATTCAGTCAAGGAATCAGAAAATCAATCACATGTTCACTAATGTCGAGTTCAAGCATCATAAGCATCAAAAATTTTCAAACAATGGGGCACAGGGAGACATGTTTTTCAAGAGAATCCAAATTTTTTCTAAACTACACTATGAAAGCAATACATTTTTTTTGTTGCAAGTAAACTCCAACTCCTAATGAGTGGTACAAACCTTGCAACTATCCTAGAAAGCAATTAAATCTATACTAGAAAGCGATAAAATCTACATTAAAAAGCGATAAATCATACTTCAAACCACCACCATCCACATATGGTGCTTATTCTTCCCCCCAAAGCCAAATCTAGCAATGTCCTCAATGCTAGGAGAGAAAATGAAACAAGCACCTCAATTCATATCATCATCATCATCCAAGCCATGGCTCGAACCACCGCCTTGATGCCCACTCCCAAAGCCGCCGCCACTGCCACTCGGCTCGCCAAATCCCCCCGCAGGGTAAGGGTACCAAGAGGTGTGAGGACTTGTAGGGTTAACATTGCCTTGCCTAGCATAATAATCATACATTGGATACATAGCAAGGCGTGTGTCAGACTCGAAAGTCCTGAAACGCGTGTCAAACGTGTCAAACCTTTCACTCAACGAAGTTTGAGAAATAACAATATTGTTAATACCCTCCATTAAAGCATTATAATCAGGGGCACGCAGGGGCTGGGGTTGGGGCGGAGGTTGCTCCAGCTCAGGGTCCGGTTGCTGCCCATCAGGAAGCAACTGGTACCATGGAGCATTGGGAGCAATAGTAGTATGGGGACTCGGAATAATAGCAAGAGAAGTAAGAGTCCCCCTAGAGTCCTTGGCTAGGACCCATTTTAGCCCTTCCCCGTCTCGCACTACCCAACGAAGACTATGCATGAGGTAGTACGAGTCGAGGTATGATGAATCTGCACAACGAAAATCAGCAAATCGAGACTCATCAAATTCGGGAATATCCCGAGCAAACAAGGTTGCTAACCCCCCAAACACAATTTCTGCATGTGCTTTAGGAATAGAAGAATTAGCAACCTTGAACATATGAAGGACACAGTGATGTCCCACATTGACCTTATAATTGGCAAGGTCAGAACAGAGGTAACCCCCGAGGATATTGAGTTCCTCGTACCTCATGTTGTTGGCCTCATATCGGCCAAGAATTGTACCTGCAGTGAAACGTTGCCAAATCCTAACCACCGGTTGATTGATATCACCAGCATGTAATTTTTGGCGGTTAGTACTTGGCAACCCAGTTAGCGCTACCCATGTATAATTGGGGACAACAGGCACAAGAGACTCGATATCATGAAAATGTTTGAGTCCAAGTATCCTATTAACCGCACCCAAAGACATTGAATACTCTCTGTTAAACAAGCGATATTGTATTTTTCGGACCAATTCATCTTTGTTAGCTTGAATAACAATAAGAGAGGTCAAGAATTCAAGAGTAATAACAGGATATGTAAAACAATGGAACCCATAAATTTCACCCATCCCAACTTTAGTAAACAACTTACGCAATTCAGATTCAATACCCAAAGTTCTCATGTAATCATGGTCAATAAATCGCGTAGAACGAAAGCCACGTCGTTTGAGATTAAGGAATTTTACCTTTTGTAAGCCATCCCGAAATCGAATGTTCGGAAAATCACGATCCGGCGTGGTATCGTTGTTGTGCCTTAGGTGGGGTGGTAGCTCCTGAATTTCTTCGTCACTTTCAGATGGAGGTGAGGGCTCCCTTCTCCTTTGCTTCCTTGGTGCCATGGATAATGGTAGTGGAGGTTAGGGTTTGAGATTTTGAGAGAAAGAGAGAGATTGAGATGGTGGAGAAGATAGAGGATGGAGAAAGGAAGAGAATGGTAGAAGTTTGGTTGAATTTGGTGGAGAATTGAAGGAGATATGGAGGTTTGAAGGTATGGAGTATGCAGGTTTAATGGTGGATTTGGGGTTTTGTTGAGAGGATGATGATGATGAATGAGAGGAGAGAGAAAAGGAAAAGAGGAGAAAGTGATAGATAAGGGCCGGGTGAAGTGAATTATGGGATAAGGAAATCTGCCCAGCCAATAAAAAGGAGCCAACTGGACAAATCGCGGAGGTGATCCGATCGGATCAGGGTCGATTCGATCGGCTCGGGGTTCGACCAAGTTTTTTTTTCTTTCGCACATCCAATCGGATAAGCCCATCCAATGGTTTCCGAGCTTTTGATAAAAAAATTTCCACTAGGCTCGCATCCGATCGGATTACCCAATCCTATGATCCAATGCGATCGGATCAAGGTGGATCCGATCGGATCGAGGTTCATCCTAAAAAAATTTCATTTCTTGTATCCGATCGGATCACATGATCCGATCATTTTCGATTTTTTTCCATATTTTTGTCCATGACCTCGCATTCGATCAGATTGATGGATCCGACGACCCGATTCGATCAGATGTCATCCGATCGGATCGACCTGCTTCCTTGAATTCCAATTTTTTTTGAAGTCACACATCCGATCGGATAGGGGTATCCGACCCACTGATCCTATCAAAACAGGGTCAATCCGATCGGATTGGCCCTGCTGCGACCCCATTTTGCTCGCCTTTTTTTTACTTAGCTTTCTGCACACTTAGCAATAAACATCAATCCCTCTCACTCACTCACTCACTCACTCACTCACTCAAAACCTCTACTCTACATTATTATTGAGTTACTAGCTACTCTATAAAGCAAGAAACTACGGGTTGCCTCCCGCAAAGCGCTTGTTGAACGTCACGAGCCTGACGTATTACCTCTAAACTCCTTCAGGATGATACGTCTTTGAGGTATAAAACCTCCGCAAGACCCACCATAGCACCTTCATGATACAACTTCAGACGTTGACCATTCACTTTGAACTTGTCACCTTTGTCATTCATTATCTCGATCGAACCAAATTTGCTTACCATGGTGACAGTGTAGGGACCCGTCCATCTAGACTTCAACTTTCCAGGAAAAAGTTTAAGCCTCGAATTGAACAACAAGTCCTTGTCCCCTACTTCGAACTATCGATCCAAGATCTTCTTATCGTGCCATCGCTTGGTCTTTTCCTTATAGAGTTAGAGCTTTCATAAGCTCCTAGACGGAACTCATCAAGTTCATTCAATTGCAACAAACGCTTCTCACCCCCCAATTTAGCATCCATATTAAGCTTCTTGATCGCCCAAAAAGCTTTATATTCCAACTCAACAGGCAAATGACACGCCTTTCCATAGATCAAGAGATTAGGGGACGTACCAATAGGTGTTTTAAATGCAGTCCGGTACGCCCACAGGGCATCATCAGGCTTCGTACCCCAATCTTTCCTAGACTTTGCCACAGTCTTCTCGAGAATGGACTTGATCTCCCTGTTAGAAACTTCAACTTGCCCACTAGTTTGAGGATGGTAGGCAAGTCAAGTATGGTGTTGTATTCCATACTTCTGCAACAATGTATCAAGGCACCTCTCATGAAAATGAGAACCACCATCAATTATGACAGCTCTAGGAACTCCAAAGTGCGAAAAAATGACCTTCTTAAACAGCTTCAAGACCACTTTGGCATCATTAGTAGGAGAAGCTATGGCTTCAACCCACTTAGACACGTAATCAACAACCACAAGGATGAAACGATTTCCATAAGATGAAGGAAACGGTCCCATACCCCACACATCAAAGATCTCCACCTCCAATATGCCGTTTTGGGGCATCTCATGGCGCATAGAAATAATGCCCGTCCGCTGACAAGCATCACATGAGAGTACAAATGATCTAGCATCTCTGAAAAGATGAGGCCAATAGAAACCAGATTACAAGACCTTGAACACTGTTTTCGATGGTCCAGCATGACCACCATAAGGAGATTTATGACAACGATCAAGTATGCCACCCATCTCATATTCAGCAACACATCTTCTATATAAGCCATCAGCACATTGTTTAAACAAGTAAGGATCATCCCA
>SNQN01010297.1:6057-22444 GCA_008642245.1 Bassia scoparia
CGTGGAGACAATCAAGTCAATTACTGACTACCAGGCTCCACATCCGTTTGTTTTTGCCCTGTTRGAGTGGTTTTGGGACACCACCAACACATTTCACTTCCCATGGGGTGAGATGACCATCACCCCTTTCGACTTCTTTATGCTGACCAGGCTGGGGTTTACTACAAAACCTGTGCAGGTTGACTCTTCACTGAGCACGAGTTCTTAGGAGCTAACATGGCTGCTTGGCCYTATCTGTGCTTTTTTTCCAAAAAATGTGAAGTTCGTGAAGCCTGGGCTTCTTTTGAGCGGATTGTGGCTGGATGAGGTAACTGAGCCCCAGCGGGCGCGAATTATATTGTTGCTGATAATCAACAGTTTCCGGGTGCCAGATTTTGGGGCTGAAAGCCGCTGTCAGCTGCGCTACTTGGAGTCTCTAAAGGACTTTAGTGTAGTTAAGGACTACGACTAGGCCGGCTTAGCTTACGCCCAGYTGCTCGTAAGTATGAGAACGTCATGCCGCTAAATGGATAGTCGGGTGAATGTATCAATTTCAGGCCCGTGGCAGGTGATTGAGTTATTCATTTATGCTTGGGCCTTTCGTATCTCTGTCTCTCTTTTGTTTGTTGTGTGTCTTACTTTGAATGTTCTTGCAGCTTTGGGCTTACTCTTACCTGCGTCCTCTAGCCCCCAGTGTCCCTGCGCCTCCAAAGTTTCCTACTGCCAATTGCTGGGCCCGACGTAAGACTTTAAGGTCTTAGGATGCCTTGGCGGATACTCGTAGGAGAATCAAACGCATGAAAGCTCATGAGGTAAAATATTCTGGCTTCTTGTTTCATTTCAAGTTTTCATTTTCAGTATTTTATATGACACTGTCCTATGTTCCTTTGTCATAGGTTAAACTTTCGCCCCTTGACGGAGATTGAGCATCCGACTGCTACCGTGCTCTCCCTGAGTGTGACCCGTGGTGTGTTTTTGACACCAACTCTGCGCTGTATTTCTCCTGGTACTGCGGGTGTGAAAAGCGCGCAATGCTCGGGCTTTCCTATGGTCTAGTAATCCCCATGCGATGATGATGACGTCAAGCTGTCCCAAGGCGAATAGAAAAACTGTCGCCATTGGCTGTTGATACACATACCTTGCTTTATCGAGGCATGCTCTTATGGGGAGCGTGATTGATCTTCTCGTCTGGCTCCCTGTGTTCAAAGTTCATTCTCGCCCTAGCGTACTTGCACACCCTTTATATACTTTGAAGTTATTTGGCCTTTGTAGATGTCGTTTTAATGGTTTTAGAATGCTTTGCAGCTTGATTTAGCGGAAGGGATCGTTCCTTCGCTGACCTCACCATTAGTTATGATGGACCATCTGGTACATTACAGGAGACTTTGATGAGCACCTGAGACAGAGCCTACACTCTTCTACCGTTTTATGCGCTAGACATTCAAGGAGTAAGTGTTATGCTCTTTTTTGCGCTTTTATGCTGATTTCGGCTTTAGGAATTAACGTTTTTGATGCTTTCAGTTAACCGGCTAGGTCGTGAAAAAACGAGTATTGTGAGAAGTGATTCACTACAAGGAAAGTTACATACGAAGCGCACACATAAATTGCATCTAATATAATGTTGTGCTTAATGGTCTCTTAGAAGCAATTTTCTCGTTGCCCTAATTACTCCGTCGCTAATTTTAGTTGCCTCTAATGACACCTTTGTGAGGCAAACAAGTCATGATGCTACTAAAACGACTCATTTTTAGAGGCAATTATAAATTTGTCACTAATTATAGGTTGCCCCTAATACCAACATTTTGAGGCACACAACATATGGTACCGCTAAAGCCAGTAACATTAAGAGGCAATCATACATTTGTTGCTAATTATAGGTTGCCTCTAATGCTACCTTTTTGARGCATACAATTTATATTGTTGAGAAGACCACTTGCGTTTAGATGCAACCATATGTTCGTCACTAATTTTTTGTTGCCTCTAATTCAATGTTTTTGGAGCACAAAAATATTGTTGGAARAACGTTATAAATCTTGCCGCAAATTATAAATGAAGGCAATTATTTCTTTTGCGTCTAAGTATATTTAGAGGCAATTATTTAGCAACATTGTGATATGTTGTTCCTAATTATAATTAGATACAACTTCACAATTTTAAAAACTACGTTATTATTAGAAGCAAAGAAATGTTACAGTGAAATATAGAGACAATTATAATTTTTATTATTATTTTAGAAAATGTAAAAAAGTTCTATATACATCAAAGAAAGAAATTTGTACTCAAACAATAATTATAGCCAAAGCATGGCAAAAATACATCCATTTCTCATAATAAACCCCACAACATCATCGGCAAGATACTAGAGAAGAAATTAACAACATTAGCAAAAGGTCGGACAACAACAAAAGGTCGGATAGGATTGCAGCACCAGGCCGAGCGAGGACAGCAGCACCATGCTAGGCGAGGAAAGCAGCTCCAGCTTGGGCTCGTACATTAGTGTATCCCTTAAAAAAACCCATAACATCATATGCAAGATATCTTTCAGCCCTATAATCATGAATAAACCCATCTAAAATTTTGAAATATACAATATAGATCTAATAAACTTTCAACCTAACATAAGAAAATCATATGAGTCCTAAACCTGAAGAAATGGAATAAAAGGTCAAGATACAAAATGGATACAAAGCAAGTTGACAATACAGAACATAAGAGAGAGCAGCAGCAGAACATCTTACAATAAGCAGTAAATCACAATTGACATGTTAGAGTTATTAAGTTGAAGGAAGTTGAAGGAAAATACATTGTAAGAAAAGCTACTGAATGTAAGTTGCATAAATCATAATAAAACATTCAGTTAAGTTATTAAGATGCCATTTAGACTTTTATAATTAAAAAAAGAGTTCAAGTTCAAATGCTCGATACTTGGTGCTATATTAACAAACATTTTAAGATGAGTTAAAAAAAAAGGTCTGTTTATGTTATGTTAATAGAAGAAACACAGTAAATGAAGTCAAGTAGCAAGCGAAACAAAGTTAACCGTCCTGTGTCAAGAACAGAGCTCAAGGCAAGTGCAAAAACTTATTTCAGGTTAACCTTAATTCACCTTTACTTAATTCAAGTTTTTCATAAGTTTGACTTATTAATAGAGTAGCGTGCAAATGTTAGATTATTGAGGGAATTTTTTCCTATCTAATTTTCATTCCTAATCAAYTATTTCCACTCATTGAAGAAATATATATAATCACAAAAAAAAAAGATTACACGATCATAGAAATAAGAGTAAGATTTCAGAGATAAGTGGGATTAGAGGGAGAGAATCTAAAATATTGACCAATATTATTTTAGTTTCATACAAAATCAATTGGTATTTCTATCAAGATTTTATCTTAGGGGCCAAGCGCCAACTAATAACATTGAGATCAGATAAGATGCATATAAACATAGAATCTCATATTTGGYATAGTAGGCTATCTAACCTTATTTCACAAAAGGGTTTGACAACACAACTAATAACATAGACTTAAGTCAATTGAAACTAAGAATGTAAGCTATCCTGGATAGCAATAAACAGAAAGTCTAGAAAGTTAAAAAAAATCTGCAGTATTATAATGCCTCTCAAAATGTTGTATGTGCCTGACCAAGCATTCCCTGCACTGAACTAAATAAACCATCAAACAAGCACAAACATAAGCTAAGGTACTCCCTAGTAGAGTTAGAATAGAAGAAGAAATAAGCCCCTAAGTTCTACATAACTGCTAGCCTTACGGTAAAATGTGACAAGACAAGCAACAAAACAACCCTAGAGATAAATGTGTAGCAAACTAGCAACAATACATCAAACATTCCAAACATTTAGATATAACCTATCAATTCTTTTGGTTACCAGGCAATAGAACTTGTTTTAGAAACGGAATCAACATCAACATAAGTGGCTCCCAAAAAGAAACCACCTTTGGAATTTACCTAACATGGCTTATCCTTTTCCCACCTTTCTCTTGGTTAACATGCCACATTCTATTCACATTGGTTAGACCACATCAACTTATTACCACTGCCCACAATAATGACTTAATAATTTAATATCCAACTTACTCAAAAAGCATGTAGAAAGGGATTGCAGACAACAAAAGAAACGCACAAGATTTATGTTTCAATTGAGCCCAAAAAGAATCTATACTCAAGGGCAACAAACGTAGGCATATAGTGCAATCTATGTTCATATTGGTCATTGGTATCTTATCTACATAGGCTTGTGGGTACCATGTCAATGGCTATCTTCCACCTGCAGAGATAAATTATCAAGTCGATTTTGCATGATAGATAAATTATCAAGTCGATTTTGCATGATAGATAAATTATCAAGAAAATTGTTATTGCTTAATGGTAGATTTGTGAGAAAACAAAATAAATGTGTAGAAAGTTTGAATTGATGGCATGATATATTTGTATGTCTGCATTTTTAGAAAACAAACATTGATTTATGACAAAAAAATCAAAGCAATCCCATTCTATGAGTTTAGAAGCAACAAACGTAGAAGTAATATCTAAGAATTGAAACCCTAAAAAATCGAATCAAAAAAGAAAAAAACGAACAAAACAACAAACCTTCAAATTTTCTAACAAATCAACAATTAGGAATAGAAGAAAGCAAATTTTCATGCAGAACAGCAGTTAGGATTTAGGGAAAAAAGGGCCAAAAATCGAATAGCAAAAAAAAAGAACAGAAAAATCGTAAAACAAAACTTCGAACAGATCGCAAAATCTAAGCGAATTCTTGCAGCTGCTCGAACTTGATTAGGGCCGAATAGCAGCTGCAACGATTAGGAGAAGCCACCAGCGAGTCAGAATAGCCTCGCCTTGCCTCCCACCGCCGATCGAGCAGCAACCTTAATTGAACAACGAGCAGAAGATCTAGCGAGTTTTTTTTTCTCAGAGGAATTTAGGAGAGGTGTTTTTTGGTAAAGTTAGGGCTTGTTGGAAGAGGAACAAGCGGATATGCATGKGAATGAGGGTGGATTTTTAGGGGTTTTGTTTTTATTAAAATGAAATTTAAAAAAATTCTTAATTTAAAAAGGATTGGGAACTCTGGGAAGGGTTCAAAACTTGAAAGTAAAAATTACAATTTTAATCCATTTTTGAGTAAGTTGTGAGTCTATCACCCTAAATATATAGGGGAAATTATTGGTTCATCTTTTCTGATGAACCAATATGCACTTATCTCCTGTCATTTTGTATTTTTGTGTTTTATTTGTCCTATTTTTTTCACTTAATGCATGTGATTACTTAAATAAAGTACATTAAATTACAATAATGGATGATGAAGTGGTTTTTGGTTCATCTCGGAGATGAACTTGTTAGTGCTCTATATATAGTGAGTAACCATAATAATAATAATAATCTAATGACAACTAAAGGTGATTCTAAGCATAATCTTAAGCTATTTAACACGTAAAATACTTAGAGGCAATTATACTTAGGTGATGTAAAAAAAGGGTAGTTTGAGAGGCAACCACAAATCATGTCACACAACAATGTCTTTAGATGCACAAAAGTTTGTGTGATGAAAAAAATGGATTTAGATACAACTAATTTCATGTGATAGCCTAAAAAAAGGACTTCATAGAGCAATCCACATTCATGCGATGCTAAAAAAAGCGCTTTAGAGACAACCAAGATTCATGTGATGCTAAAATGAATCTTTAAAAGCAACACAATATAGCTAATGCTAAAAATTATGTTTAAGGGGCAACCAAGTTTACATGATGCTAAAAGGCTTTTTAGAGGCAAGTTGATTTTGGTTGCCTCAATGAGTTGCTCTATATGCAAATTTTTTGTAGTGATTGATCCTTGAAATGGAATCTGAGGACGCGGCAAGCTCGTTGGTATGTGTTTTCACCCAAACATTTTTTTAGCTGCTTCGCTTGTTTGAGATGCTATTCCTGCTTTTGTATTTCAGAGTAAACAAAGTCAGCAGTTTGTGCCTCAGTCTTCTTTGTGCCTCACTTCTCAACTCAGCATGGGATGCAGTTTGCATCTCTGACAGGACCACAGTTCGTGCCTCAACATCTCTTTATTCAAGCCCATCCATCCAATGCTTCATGATGCCTTCCTCGAGTGCGGTAACACACCTGTCATCCTGTCTTCAGAATTATTGACCCAGTTGCATTGCTTCATGAAACCAGGAGATGGTAGTGGACCGGGGGTGCACCTCAGTAGACTAGGGATTTTAGGACTAACTTGGCCTTGTTTTTTACATTTATTTGAAACTACCGGTTTTGTATGCTATGCATATTGTGTATGAATGCATTATGTGTTGTGTTATTATGTATGAATAACATGTATTTGTTTGTTATTGTGTATGAATGCATGTATGTGTTTGTATCTGTGTATGAATGCATGTATTTGTTTTATTTGTGTATGAATGCATGTATGTTGTTTCTAATATGCACGCGAGAAATTCCTATAATACCAATTGAAAACCATACGAACGTGCAAGTGTGTATGCCCTGTCAGTATGAAGCATATATACGCTACAAAGAGTGTATATAGGCTGCCACCTCGTGGTATATTACGCTCCTCTGTAGCATATATACGCTTCGCTTTCTTGTATTATCCAATATTTTGAAGAGTAAATCGTACAGGTCAGGGCAGTTTGACGTATACTCACAACAAGAAAAAGATGCTCGGATGCGTACGACGCGGACAGTCTGACGATTTTCGGTGCTAAACGCCGGTTCTATTTTTTAGTCGCAAAAAAAAAAAATTAGCGGACCGATTTTTTCATTAAGAAATGGCAAAATTTTAGAGGAGAGGAGAATAGCGACCGACGTTTCGGTCGCTAAATCGGTCGCTAATAATTACGACCGACGAAAAAGTGGTCGCTAATTCTTTTAGCGACCGATGAAAATATGGCCGCTAATTCTCTCTCGCCCCAAATAATGGATAGAAATGGTAATCAGCGACCGATTTTTCGGTCGCTAAAAGGTTATTCCCGTTATTTTTTTAAAAAAAATTGACATGTTGCGTTTTTTCACAATTGTTTTTCCTTAAATGTTATATAAAGAATAAATATTACGAAAACAGAATAAATATACAAAATTAAGTTTTATATTAATTCTGCACCAACTAATATTCCATATCCAATGCCATAAACAAAATAAACTTGACTATCAGTTAAATACAACGAAATTCTTTCCGTAGTTCAGGCCTGTCGAACTCCACAGTAGCCCGGAATTTCTGAAACCGCTAGTTAAATTCTAAAATCCAGATATGATACTGTAAGAATGGATAGGCGTAGCATTATCACTAGTAGAGACAACTATGATATAAGTAGGTACATTAAGGTAACAAGCAAATACACTTAGCAATCTTGTTAAGGCCCTCTTTTTCCTTGTGATTTTCCCCGCGATCTGCTGCCCTTCTACCTGGCTGGGGCATATGTGCAGTGTGATTCCCACGTGCTAGATTAGAGTTGTTCTCTTGAACCTAAGAAGACGGAAGTGCCYAGCCTCCCCTGCTTGGCTGTCTTGTGCTTTCAGGTTGTGTGTTACCTGCAGATCAGGTCAAGGACAAAAGGATGAGTCAAATCTGTGAAAGGTACATAGCTAATACAGTATGAATGAAAAGGTGCTGTTGACTAGTATGAACATATAATTATTTTCTATAAATTTCTTAAATAAGTTCTTTCAGCAATCTTCATACAGTTTAGAAAGTTGCATTGTCAAATGACATTAATGTTGTGATGCAGCTTTCACTAGAGATATGGTCTAAATACAAGCTTCACAACCACAAAGGTAAGCTGCAGATGCATTTAAGATTTACCTCCATCCAACGTCAGTCTCCCATCAGTCAAATGCCTTCCAGCACTCCCCTCCCAAGCTGTTTCGAAGCCTTCAAGCTCATCTGTAGCCAACAAATGTTAAAGACTTAGATATGCTACTCACAGACTTAGATATGTTAATTACCTACAAAAAAAATTTACATACTATAAGGTATCTAGTCATGCATTAAAGTAGTGAAAATAATTTATAGGTACAATTAAAATATTAGATTGTTTCAATGTTCGAATACTGTCACGATCAAAATCAGGTCCATGGGGATGTAGCTATGCAGGTCAACTGTATAGAGTTGCTTGAAGCTAATATATTTCAATTAATACTTTCAAAACACCTATTGTTAATTTCATAATATAACAAGTAATGAAATAATTGGGGGAGACATAGACTTCTCTTTCCTTAAGCCACTTGGACACCAGACCAGCAAGATCACCTCACGCCTACATTTGATCAGTTCCATTGTAGAACATTACGGAGCAGTTGCAATTAAAKTTTGGTKCTTAGTTAGATCAGTCAACATAGGCATTAACACTGCACAATCWGGAGATTTAGASTACAGAAAAAGAGTCTGAATTGAACATAARCGYAGTCAATGAAATACGAGACTATGAGAGWATAGGTGAGGGCCCAATACCTCAAACATTAGATTGTATTTTCCATCTCTGTTCCTCATCCTTAGGTATGACTGACAAGCTTCARGGTCCTCACCAGGCGGTAAAAGGTAAATATCATACGTTTCCTCCTTAGTTTCCTTATGCTCTTCCGACATTACTGATTTGATTTGCTCATCTGACACAATCCTTGTAGATAGAAAAAAATGGCAGCAAAATTCGATCGAACACAAGAAGGATTTTCTAACAGTACCATTAGCAAAAGAATGGTTGACAAGATCCAACTTGTAGTCCTATTGAGTGCTCGATTAAAGTCGTAACAGGACTCAAGGATTTTCAATTTTCAATCATTAATATTTTGAGAGTGTGTCATAATTGTACCGAGGATCTGGTTCAGGAAGAAATTTGTCAGCGTCTTATTGAGTGAATTCAGAAATAACAAGGCAAAGCAAATTTATACAGAATAAAGGAAATGAACAGTCTAATATGAGAAGAGAGCAATATCAATGGAAACTCTTTTTAACAATCTCAAAAAATGCTAAGGTTTATCAATCGGGAAGTTTTCAAATTCACATTAAACCTTTTAATGCTTACAGGTGAGATAAAATTTAAATATTCATCTAGAATATCAGAAGCAATCCTTAAGATAATAAGAGAAATGTAATATATACCATGCATTAATGTATAAGATTTGGTAGAAAGTGTGAGAAGAGACATCAGAAAAAATATATTTTTAGAGCTCTCTTGAAATTCATACATATAGGCTTATCTCATAATCATATAGCAGCACTCAATACATATTCAGCATAGATAGCAGATGTGAAATCTAAAGTAGCCACCCCATTTTAATACTTGTAGTTTGCTAGCATTTTGAACCTTTCCCATTAGGAGACCATAACAATAATAAAGGTACTCCATAAAACAAACACACTAATTATTAAAATGCAGTGCTAGAATCAAGTATAAACATGCTGTATTTATATTTAATTGAACAGTGACACACCAATCAGGAAAAAAGATTTCTACAGATGTGCTATTCTATCTGATATCCTAACTGATTAATCCATAATGAAATAATCTACGCACACGCATTCGAACGAAAAAGCTTATTGAATTAAAAACCCTTAGAATGAGGTGCAGGTTATGGAGAATTTCATCATCCTACCATCCACTTTGTAGTTTGCAATGACTCTCTCACTGTCAGTTTTGCTCGTATTATATTTTAATCATCTACTTTTTATTCATCTACTATCATCATTTTCAAAAGGCACCATATAAATATTTCAAATATCTAAATGAGATGGAACAAAAAAGGAACCAAATTCATTTGTTACCAATACATAAGCTATGGTTGTAACCAAAAATTAGAAAGATTGAAAATAAAATATCATACGTAGTATCATATTCTATGATTTATATGAGAATGTTTAGAATTCAATAAGTTTAAATAGACAATCAACTTAACATCAAGAAACAGAATTCTGAAAATTGAAGTTTTACAACACAAATGATTCAACAACACATTGAGTATATGATGAATTAAACTCGTGAAGTAAACATTCGATTTTTCCTCGAAAAAAAAGAAAAACAAATAATGAACTCACATTAGATTTAATTAATTAAGTAAATTTTTTTTAAAAATGAAAATTATAAAGCAGATACAAATAACGAAACCTAAAAAATTTGGAGGTCTAATCGAAATCCTAACGGAGGTGTTTGTGAGTGGAGGCGCAGAGGAGGGTGTTTGTGAGTGGCGGCGYAGAGGAGGAGGATAGCTGTGAGTGGCGGCGCAGAAGGGAGAAAGCAACGAAAGGGAGACGGCGAGYAGGAGGGAGTGGAGGCGGAGAACGGCGATGCACGGTGGTGGGGAACGACGAGCAGGAGGGAGTGGCAATGGCGGTTGGCCGCAGGTGAGAGAGGGAGTTCGAGGGAGGGTTTGGGATTAAGGGAGTTCAAAGAGAGTGAGAGAGTTCGAAGAGAGAGAGAGAGTGAGTTTGAAGCGTATGAAATACGGTTTGTGAATTGAGAATGATGAAAAAATTAAAAAAAATAGCGACCGACTAATCGCGACYGATTAGTCGGTCGCTAATTATATACCACCAAGGGAGGGAACCCAATTTTCCCACTCCGCCAAAATTTTGAATTAGCGACCGATTTATCAGTCGCTAATAGCGATCGATTTTGATATCGGTCGCTTATAGCGACGGAGAAATCGATCGCTAATTCTCAACGATCGTTTTCAGTCGCTAACGGTTGCTRATAGCGACCAATTAAAAATCGGTCGCTAAAAGCGGTCGCCCGAAGCCAAATTTCTAGTTGTGGCTGCTATGAAGCGTATATATGTTCCGTATTAGCGTATATACACTCCAGAATAGCGTATATACGCTCTGAAACCTAGGGTTTTGGCTCGGTTTGAATTGTTCTATAAATTCGGATGAGGTTTATGGGACTTATTCACCTCAAAAACCGTGTCCTTGTCTTTTTAYTACAAACCCTAAACACTYCATTCTTCCAAATCCCTTCAGTCRTGGCTCGCAAGGTTGGTTTCGCTCTTGATTCATGGATACGTGATCTCTCCAACACGGTCAAAGGCGATATTCGTGACCATTATTGTGKTATTCTTTTGATGCTAAGATTAGTGAAAATCGATATTGCTTTTTTATATGCCGCCATAATGTTTTGGAATCCTCGCACCCATTCGTTTTGCTTTAACAATAACGAAATCACCCCATTGCCTGAAGAAATTAGCGCCATCATTGGTTGGCCCATCGATCATCCCCCTTGTACTGTGCCCCTGATTTGTCGGAGTTCTTTTATCAATTCTTTTGAAATTTCATGGGGCTTGAGAAGTGCAACGTTTCCGACATTGTTTATGGCCACGAAATTGATTTATTGAGGTTAATTGACCACTTTAGAACAATGGGTAGAGTTAGTGATGCTCATAGGAGAAGAGCCCTCATCTTTTGCTTATTTTGCCATTATCTTTTCCCTCAAAAATCGGAAAATTTTGGCCTTGCCTCTGTCATTGGTATTGTCGAACAATGCGAGGTTGGTCGTTCACCCTCCTTACTTTGTTGCGGGGAGATGTTGCTTGCGTTAGACGACTTGAAAAAAGATCCTTACAGTGCCCCTTTGACTTGTTGTCYTCATATTTTGCAGGTATAAATACATTCTTTAATTCGTTAATTAAAGTAGTAATTCCCCGTGTTTYTGACGCTTACATTATTATTTGTTTTCATTTGCTGATATGGTTGATGGAATGCTTATCTTTGATTACGCCGCCTGAGAACATGGATTCATATAATACCAAAAGCTATTGTACTCGCAAAAGATTATACTCATCACGTTCTAAAGATGATTGGGTACGATACTTTGCGAGTGGAGAGGCTGTGATTAGGTGGTTATTCCATGGTGGCGTATTCAGAGGATGATGACATCGATGACGAGGAGGGCTTGATTATCAGTGGTCTTCGGGCGTTGAATTTCTATATTCCTATCCGGCTAATGCGTTAGTATGGCAGGAAACAAGTCATCCCTGATTGTGATACTCGATTAACTCGCAGCCTCACAAATCAACTCCATTTGTTGGTCGTGTCCTTGAAGAGGTGGTGGACTTTTTGGTCGCACCCGCCCCTAAGTGGAGGTGCGTAGATCTTGATGAGCGTGATGCAGACCAAAACCAGCTCGTTTCCCTACAAGAAATGATGACTGCAAAATGCCACGGCATCGTGCTGAGCTATAGGGCCTGCGGAGAGAACAACTGAAGAGGAGACTTTTGTAGGTCGAAGATGCCCTTGCCCCTGTAACCCTAAGCGTTGGAAAGACCTACTGGAGCTCAATCAAGGCAGAATGGACCAAGGACCTGCGCATGTACGTGGAGTCGACTTGGCCCGGCTGAAGAGAGAGATCAAGAAAATCCAGCCCCGCTTGAGAAGAAACTAAGAGAAAGGAAATTAAGGAAGCCTTATGACAAGGAAGTGAGTACAGATGGGGGTAGAAAATGTAGAAAAAGGATTGAACTGCTGGTAAGACACTAAAAAAATGTCTCCAAATTAATAATATCATGAATGAAGTATACCCATGTCGCAACTTAATTCGAATCGAAAAAATGCAATTGAACTCGTAATGAAGCCGAAATATGTGAGCTCAAGTCGCACTCGAAATATGAGTCAAAAGGTCAATACGCAGGCAAACATATTTTCTTCTCGGTTCTCGATAATCGTCAAGGTTTTAAAACAAATACCTGGCGATCTCCATAGCTTCTTGTTTTCTCATGTTCGTACACATTTTTCTAATCCGCCATATATTGTAAATTAGTTTTCTGAATTTTTTCTACTGATTTTCTATGAATTTGCAATGTTTAAATACGCAGTAATACGCAGAATAATCATGAATAACTTAAAAACTAAACGCGGAACTTTCCTCAGTAATCCTTATAAATCATCTTCTGCGAAAAGGAGGCGTCTAGAAATTAAATCGTATCTTTAGAAAGATCGAGACATATGGCAAAGAATTATTTCGAATTAAAATTTTCAGATGTTTTGGAAAAAAATTAACACGCGAGCCTGCGATAGTATCGCTCCCTAGGAGCGTATTACGGCAGGGTATTGAGGAGCGATATACGCTGATGAGCCTGCGTAAAGCAGCCTTTCGAGCGTGTATACGCCAGTCTCATCAGCTATATACGCCGTCTTTCTGCTCCCAGGCCTAAATACACCTTACCTCGTCGATGAAAAACAACGTGTTTGACAACTCCGACTTCCACTTTAGATCCAAAGCTCTCAGCCAATTCACCATACGTAGTTTGCATTCTCTCTCTCATTCACGATTCTTTCACAAATGACCACCATAAAACAACGAGTCTTTTGCCGTTCTTCGATTTCGTTTTTGAACAGCGAAACAAGGTTAATTCTGGATTACTCACTGTAGACACCTAAAATGTCTCCCAAATGAAGTAAATGATGAAGTATACCCGTGTCGCAATTAATCAGCCGAACTCGAAAAAACGCAATTGGAACTCGTATGAGCTCGAAATATGTGAGTCAGTCACGCCGAGAATCATGAGGCAAAGGTCAAATACAGCAAAATATTTTCTTTGGTATTTTCTCGTATCTCAAAGGTTTTTCAAACAATTACCGCACTGGCAACTATCTCGGTGCTTTTTGTTTTTTCATCGTGTTCTCACATTTTTCTGAATACCGCCAGTATTTTTCAAATTATTGTTTTCTGATTTTTTTCTATGAATTTTCTATGATTTTGCAATGTTTAAATACGCAGAAAACGCAGAAACAATCATATGAATAATAGAAAATACCGGAATTTTTAGAAACGTACTTTCTTGCGAAAGGAGCGTTAAATAATCCGTAATCTTAGAATCGGACGATTGCAAAAGATATTCGTATCAAAATATTTCAGTTTTTTGGAAAAATATATCTCAAAGAGCCGTATATTAACGCTGAGGAGACAAACTATAGCGTTCTGACGTATATACGCTGCACAACTCATCAGTCGTATATACGCTCCTCAGCGTATTTTCGAGTAACAACTTTCCATCACATTGGCCCTTTTGTGAGAACGATATCCGCTCCCCTATTCCTATCCTACCGCGCATATAAATAACGTGCCTTGCTCATTCGAGAAGAGAACACGAGTTGACACAATCCACTCCCGACATTCCGCTTCAACTTCTAGACATTCATATATCACAAAACCTCATTAAACACAAAACTCCTTTCACCGAGAATACACATAAAATACGAGGCTTGCGTTCTTTCGATTCGATTTGACACAGACCAAAAAACGTTGAATTCTAGATTATCACCAAATACTCTCTTTCACTTTCTTTTATTTGATTAATGCATTGTTAGAAGTTTCAAATGTATTTTAAGACATGTAGAACCGACTTTGATCGTTCTCATTGTAAAATATATCGTGAGGCTTTTCACCCATAGAGTTCTCCATGTTTTTCATTGTTTTGTTTTTGTGTCTTTGATTTCGTTTCATTTATTAGTGCATCACTTGTCAATATAACACGTAACAATTTCCTTATTTTGTATAGCGATGTCAAGCGAAAAGAATTCCTTGCGCTCGTGTTTATCATAACTAACACATTGTTTACTTGTCTTCACATTTGTAGCGATCAACAAGGCAAAAGATTCGTTTAGTTTCGTTTTACAAACACCCTTTGGTTTTGTTTGCAGATTTAGGGTAAAGAATATGGTTTGTACCATATATTGGGCGAAGTTCATATACTTACATATGCATTGTTGTAATAACTTTGTATATATCTTTGCTAAACAAGACCGGAATTAGTGAATCACGGTAGATGCAGATTAATATGGTAACAACCTGTTTCTTAGGCACCGTTTTAAAAACATAATTAATACAAAGTGGTCACAATTTCTAGGTTTAGTAAGTCTCTTGTGCATAATAGTAAACACCTTCATAAGTAAATTTTAGGGTTAGAACCGCTTCTAGGGTGCTAAAAGTAAGTTAGTTCGTGCACAATAATCTTGATGAACTGGGAATTGCAATGTGACCTTGAGTAGAGGCACAGGTCATGCGGGGCGAATTCGGTTCGACCAGATTCTGAGTTACGTACCATGGTCTGAAACCCACGACTGGTTACTGAATATGGACGTGGGGCTTGTATTTTTGGCAACCAACGTTTCGGGCGTGCCGTGAATAACCTTTCTAGGCACGGTGGCCGACTCACCTTATCGACAAAACTACCCCAAACGCATCACGTGCGGGTTACCGTTGCTAACAGCCCACGCACGCAGACACCTTCGATGCTAGTACCCTTTTAAGCGAACGCCGCGCTATATCTCGCTGAGTGGCGCGCCACGCTCTATCGAATTGGCGCTTCAAACTGGGGATATTATATACAAGTTAGGTGAAGTGGACAGACTTGAAAAGTCTCGTAATTCCATCAATCACGTATTATTAGGAGATTTTTGCATTTGCATGTGTCTTCGAATAAGGTCGCGCCTTAGGCTTGGTCTCGCTATGGCATTTCTCTGCTCGAGAACCTAGAGATCTTATCGTGGGGGGGATACTATTACATTGGTTCATGTGGTTTAAGTGATCGCATGGCATAAGGCAAAGCTCCAATCCGCCCAGCCGTGTGTGAGAGTGTATACTCGATGCGTGTGCATATAGAGGGTCTTGGACCACATACAATAACTATTTGCAAGTGGTGAAAACTGGACAAGCTGCTGCTTAAGGCGTGTAACTCTCTGCTTAACCTAGACCGACCATATTACTTAGTCATCACGTGTATTTGTATATTATGTGTATGTATGGGTCTAGCCATTTGTACAGTTCAGACTCCAACAACACTTCATATAGTCATGTCCAGCTTTTAGTTCACATCATGGCATTCATAGCCATAGTGACTTAGTTCCTCTGCCATTTATGTAGTCTGTGACCATAGTTCACTAGGACTTTGTCCTTCAAGCCTTCTGACCTTAAGTCTACACAGACTTTGACCCTAGGTCTTGACCTTGACCATTAAGTCCTCTTGGAGGCTGTGACCTTTAGGTCATCTTGACATTGACTACTAGGGGTAGGCACAGACTTTGACCTAGACGTGACTTAGATTCCATTAGGTTTGACCTTACTTCAGCAACTAGGCTTCGACAACTAGGCGTGACCTTAACACTTCGGACATGTGCATAATTCTCACGTATTTGGTGCCACTTTTACAACAAAAAAAAACAAACAATATTTCATAACAAAAAAAAATAAAAAAAAAATCAAAAAAAAAAAATAAAAAAAAATCAAAAAAAAAAAAAAAAATAAAAAAAATCAAAAAAAAAATTCATTGTTAAATTTATTTTTCCACAAATTTGTGCAAATTATCTTTAGAAAAAAAGTAAACTTTATACAATCACAATTTTTTGTTTTTGCATGCATTCTATCATGTTTCTCTTTTTGCCGGTTATTTTTTTGTGTCAG
>SNQN01010298.1:0-10000 GCA_008642245.1 Bassia scoparia
GGTCATACAACTTCGGGGGGGCCCCAGCTACCGCTGACAGCGCAACCACCCCATTCGAAACCTCTGGATTTCAAATAAAAACCCCATTCAATTTGTGAACATAATTAGATTTTAAAAAACCCCAATTCGAAACCAGAGTCAATTCGAATTTGAAGCCCAAATCAACTTTCGGTTGGGTGTGTGTTGTTGCAGTGCTTGTTGTCGAGTATTGCATTCGGCTCCAGTTGTGCGGTGTAGGTTGCGAGTTGCATCCTACTGGTTGTGGCGTTGGTTGGTTGTGAGAGAGGAGACAATAGAATGGCTGGGTTCAGCAGTGGGAGGCTTGACCTGTGGTTGGAGATTGGATGGCGCAGTTGGCTATGCACCGCGTGCGTAGGGGCAGTGCGAGGGGGTTTTTTGTGGAGGGGCTGCTGTTGGGAGGTAAAGAGGAGAAATGGGTTGGGTAGTTTAGGGGTAGTTGTACTAACTACATATTAATTAGGTTAGCTTAACTCAACTAACATCATACTTAACGGAAAATTAGAAAAAAAGAATTTTTCTAACGGAATTACTTACTGAAGTCAAATATTCAAAAGTTGGGGTCTACCGTGTACATTTTTTTTTTCAAAAAGCTTACCATGTAGAAAAAGTAAAAACTGGGGTCTACCATATAGAATTTCCCTTAAATTTACTTATGAAAAATTGATTGATTTTTGTCATGCTTGTAGGTGTTTAGGACACTCTTTCCACCAATGCTCTCGATACAATGAGTCTATGCCAATCTCAGAATTACCATATGGAAATTGGATTAAAGCTTTCCCTTTGCGTAGACGAATTCCTGATTTTAAATTAGAAGAAGACCCTAAAGGTGAGTAAGGCTCGACAAAAGCTGACTTTTGAGGGTACCAACTCACAGGGATTACAACTTGATGGTTTTTCTGGCTCTGATGGTCACGCACAAATTTTGAATCAAGAAGGGGAAGAGGAAATCACAGAGAGTGCTAGCATGAGGTTCTCAAAACGTGGAAAAACTGAAACACAAAGCCGAATGAAGCAGAGTAAAGGCAGTACATTGTAGGCTACCATTATGGCTAGTGAGAGTTACATGGATATGCAAAAATTAGAKATGTAAGTGGATGGCGCGGGCAGCCAGAATGCTCGTGGTGATCAATGAACGTCCACTCATAGAATTGCCGGGGGTTGGGGAGCCCCAAGGCAAGCAATGCATTGCGACATATTGTTTTAAATGAAAATCCTCGACTAATTTTTCTACAAGAAACTAAGTTTTTTGATAATCAGATGGAGAGAATTCGAATTAAATTAAAATGGTTAAGCATGGTGGTTTGCGATTGTAATKGGGAAGGAAGAAGAGGGAGTGGTGGAATTGCTTTGTTGTGGAAAGAGGATTGGAGTATTTCCTTACTTTTAATGTCGAAAAATCATGTTGATGTAGACCTAATAAGTAGTGACGATTCTTCTTGGCGTTTTACAGGCGCCATGGCTTCCTAACGATGCAAATAAGCCTAAAACTTGTCACTTGTTGCACTATTTGGGAATTAAGAATATGAAGCCTTGACTCGTTGGTGGAGATTGGAATTTAATGTTATGGGCGAAAGATAAACAAGGTGGAGCTRATTTCAATTATGCAATAGCTTCTCAATTTCAAGGAGCTTTAGACGGGTGCGGGCTTGTCGAACTAAGCTAAACGGGACACCCATATGCATGGAAAAATCATCAAGGTGGAGAGAAAAACCTACAAGAGATATTAGACTGATTTTTCTCAAACGATCTATGGAAGGACAAGTATGGTGGTTCTTTTGTATCACATATGAAGARGAGGAGGTCTGATCACTTACCTTTGCTGCTCAATATAAGATCATTGAATTTTGCTTCAAAGGTCAAGAAAAAGAAGAAAAACTTTAGGTTTGAGGAGATGTGCCTTAGGGATGAGTCATGCTCGGATGTAATTCTTCAAGCAAGGKAGGATGGCTCCGACTTCACAACCAATGTAACTCGTACTACCAACAATCTCTCTACTTGGAGTAAGKAGAAATTCAGAGACTTCTATAAAGAGTTACGAGCTTGTGAGCAAAAAACGAAGCACCTAATGGAGCAAACTCAAACAAATGATGTATTAGATCAAATGAAAGTTGTAGACATGCGTTTGGATGAATTGGAGGAACGAGATGAATTATATTGGTGACAAAGAAGTCAACAGGATTGGCTCCAATAAGGAGACAAATATACAAAGTTTTTTCATAATAAGGCAAAGTAGAGGGTCCAACAAGATAATATTCAGAGCATTAGGGACCAAGATGGGAATTTATTAAAAGATGAAGYTGATATTATGGAAACTTTAGTCCAACATTTTGAAGAATTATTCACTAGCCTGTAAGAAGTGGATTGGAGCCGGTTATATCGATAGTCAAGCCATTTATTTCAACTGAAATGTGTCATCAATTGCTACTGCCATACACAAAATAGAGAGTTACACTACCCAAGCCAGCCAGATGCATCCTACTAAAGCTCTGGGGCCTGATGTATGTGCGCTCTTACCAAAAAATTGGTCGAAATTTGTCTATAACTGTGTCCTCAAGAGTTCTAGTTATTTAAATATTTTGATTATTTGGCCATTTATTCAGACTTATATTGCTTTAATCCAAAGAAAAAGTTTGTGAGTCCTTTTCATATAGGTCGATTAGTCTTGAATGTTATTTATAATAGTCTCACAGGTGCTTCCAATTGTTTAAAGTGGTGTTGTCGTTGTTATCCATGAGTCTCAAAATGGTTGTTCTTGAATTGATCAGAAATATTCTTATTGCTTACGAATGTTTCCACTACTTGAGGAAAGAAAAAAAGAGAAGAAAAAAGGAAGAAGCTAGACATGAGTAAGGGTATGATTGGGTGAATGGTGTTTCTAGAACACTGATTAAACTGGCTTCTCAAACTTATTGTCAAGCTATTATAGTGTGCAGTTTTACGTCTCTCTCATAACGTGTTAATGGCAACTAACATAGATTATTAGAACCCTCTCCAAGCTGCGGCAGAATGACGTTGCATTACTGCCAGTTTTTTTTAGTCTGTGTGTTGAGGTCTACTTCTTTGTTGGGGAGAGCTGAAAGCAAAAAGGGAGAATTCATGATTAAAAATAGAAAGTGAGGACTCTTATTCTCACCTTTCTTTGCAATGATAGTTTATTATTTGTCACGAGCGACAGCAAAGGAAAGTGGATATGTATTGGAGATTCTTTCTACATACGAGCTACTAGTGTTGGGAAGTTTTAAAAAATCATCTTTCCAAACAATTTAGAGGAGCGCGTCTACAGATATTGAAGGACTGAAGGCAGAATATCTATCCACAAGCGGGGCAGAGAAATATATAAAATTGTTCAGCAGCTACTTCAATATGATTGACAGTGCTTTCTATTTCCAAGTTGTCCTGGATGAATTGAGAAAATTATGTGTATGCTTTCTCTGGGACAGAAGAGGATGAAAGGAGAAGTTCTTAGGTGGGTTGGATGAATCCTTAACTTTCAACAGAAAGAAGGTGGGTGGGCATCAAGGATTTACAGTATTGATAGCCGCAATGCTAACAATCAAGTCTTGAGATGATGACTAGGCCAAATTCTCTGGTAGCACAAGTGTTGAATAGTAAGTATTTTCCCCACTCATCGTTTCTTGATGCTGCTGTTAGTCCCATGGCTAGTTACACTTGAAAATCTATTTGTTCGGTTAGATGGCTCGTTAGGAAGGGTGCATGAAAGTTACTTGGGGATGGTAGAACTGTTGATATATGGCATGACCCGTGGGTTGGAAATATGCCAAATTTTCGAATTTTTTCCCCCAAGAAATGAGGAGGTGGATGGACCAAGGATGGCTTACGATTTAATTGAAGATGGGCAGTTGAATGAATCTTTGCTACAATCCTTGTTCACAAGGTGAGAGATTGATGTCGTTCTATAGGAAGTCATTCCAGATTTTCCAAGTCAGGATGAGTGGACGTGGGTTGGCACCAAGAGAGGACCTTTCACTATAAAGAGTGCATATTTCCTTGCACTTCATGATAGTAAGAAATCAGGTGCGTCATCCTCTGCAAGTCGAAAGCACTCTTTGTGGGACAAGCTGTGGCTTGCGTGTCTTCCCCCAATGGTGAGATTATTCGGGTGGAAAGTACTCTATAAAGGAATCCCAGTTCATCAGAACCTAGTAAAGAGAGGTATGAATATTGATATATATTGACCWATCTGTGGGGAAGCTTCGAAAWCAATTGAGCATACCTTTTTAGGTGTCGTGATGTGCTTTTGGTATGACAGACTTTAATTTTAAGTTTGGAGGTATGTACATTGCAGAATAGGAGTTTATGGGAGTGGCTCAATCACCTTGTTCGTATTTGCGGTTCAAAAGAATGGTGGACTTCATTTTAGAGTATGTTATGGCAGTTGTGGCTTCGCAGGAATATGTGTTGTTTCAATGCTAGATTAATCATCCCAATTTAGATGGTCTCTACCAAAGCCCATAGCATGATTGGTGAGTACGAAAAGGCGAATGAGATACAAAATGTTGGAAATATGGCTACTGCTGCTTTTAATTCGACTTGGCAACGCCCCCCAATGGGTTMCTATAAAGCTAATTCGAATGCTACAATTTTTGGGTGTAATGGTATTAGTCTGGGTCGAGTTGTTCGAGATGCTACCGAGAATATAATGCTAGTTGTGACTCAAACTTTGGATTAAAATTACGAAGTGGATGTGGTTGAAGTTTTAGCGCTCCGACTTCTTGTACGTGTGTTACGGGTTAAAAGTATATAGTTGACTTAATTAGGAGAGTTTGACCARCAGTAAGTAACTAGCGACAAATAAGGTAGAAGGAGAMGATAGGCGATACACAACATTCTTAATATAGCTTCGGTCTAGCGATACAACAATAGAGTTAGAAGGGAATTGTGGTAAGGATGGCCCATCAGGAAATAGCCAAAAAGCAGGCCCATATGAAGATCAAGTGACARTAGGATTTGGAGGGAAATTACAAATACTTGAAATATGAAAAGAAGCGGCAAGAAACCGTTAGATGAAGTAACTTCCACCCACGATCYRCACCCTTGGAGGCCTATAAATAGATGCAGCGATACAGAAGTGAACAATAACAACAACATCAATCTATCTCTTTTCACATTAGTTTTCTTTAGCCACACTTGGCTCAGTAGCCAAGTTAGTTCATTTTAGCGTAGCCTAGATTAGTCTAGCATAGTTCATCTTATCATGGATYAGTAAGTTGTTCGATTTTCATCCCATTGTGTGTAATCATGGAGGTAATCATCCTTCCTTGTAATACAATGGTAGTCTGATATTTATCCCTTTATAATGGATGGTGTTTGTCTCCTTTTCATTATTGTTTGTTTTACGCTTCAGCTTTGTTCCACAACAAGTTGTTCTCCTTATGTTCCATCTTTTTGATATATTTATCAATATAATTAGTAACCAGAAGGGCAGCCCCCTACCGAACTAAGAACAATATTGGTTAGTTGACTTGTTAATGAAGTGCAAAATCACCTTAACAACATGTCTCTTGGGAATCTGGCCTTCGTACTCAGCCCGGAGGTGGATAATCTCAAACTCTATAATGCTTTGTGTAAAGGGAGTCATGAGGCTTCTCTTTTTCGGACTGTGATTAAGGATATTCGTTGTTATGCTAGGTTGTGTTGTTCAGTTTCCTTCTYCTTTTTTAGAAGAGGAGGGAACAAGGTAGCCCATTTATTAGCTTTAGTTAGTCGTAGTCACGGCTCTCCCCAGATTTGGATTGAGGAGGCCCCTAACGAAGTCCTGCTGGCTGTAATGGATGATATTAATTAATAAAGTTGGCCTCCGTCTTCCCGTAAAAAAAATAATCAATCATTTTTACAAAGATCTCATTAAATAAATTAGTTTTATGATGATCGAACATTAACGTATTAATTACTCTCATTTGAAGCTTTATTGTCGAGCATCAATGGAGATTATTTTTATGATTAAAGCTGCTACTTTTTGAGTGCATCCTATTGTACAGAGTACCTGCTATCGTTCAAGTTCATCATTATGATTGAAGCTTTGAAGATCAACAATGGAGGTAATTAATGGAGTTTTTTCAGTTAATTTATTATTATTTTTTATTTACACGCAATACACTGATCTACGGAGGTCAACGATTACCACTTCGTGTTTTATCGTCTYATTTTTCCTAGAAATATATGAATGTCCTTGAACAGTTATCGATGAATCTCCATGATCAGTTACCGAAAAATAGATTTAAAAAAAACTTTTTCCGAATAAAAACCTTAATTAACAAAGGCTATTTTCAATAACATGAAAGGTACATARGCATTTTTAAAATTTCGAGGGTACATGGGTTATTAAGCAAAACCTCAGGGTGACATGAGGAAAAATCCTTTTTAAATTTGTTTAATATTTATATTAATTCTATAAACATCTGTTATTTGAATAAAACAAAAATACACTAATTTGGTGGTTGGGTTGTTTTTGATTTGTTCGTGAAAGGAAATCCAACGTTGCTATCTTTTTTTTATTCCAGTTTTATTTGTCGATACCCTTCATGAGCAATGGGAATTCTATTTTTATGTGTATGATATTTCTTAAATTCACAAACTCGCAGAACAAAAATAGGACACAAGTTTTAGTCAAGTGAAGCTTCGAGTTCGAAGTTTGAGTTAAAATTCACTTCGATCAAGAGTCGATTGATTGCTAACGAGTTACTGAGTTTTGAGTCGAGTCGAGCAGCACGAGCATATTAATTGACGTCGAGTCTGTTTTTTGCTGTTTGCAATTATCTCACTCGATAAGCACCCTAGCTCGTCCTATATATATTGTTATTATATATATACTAATATATATATCTATATTTTAGCAAAAAAGAAGTCAAAGTAGTAAATACAAATAAGAAGGAATAATGATAACAAGAACGTTCAATTTCACCAGAGACAAATTCAAGTATATCGTTTTACTACATAAATACCTTAAATATGGAAAATATTTGACTTAGAGTCCGTTTGGTAGTGTAAAAAGTTTTCAATTTAAAAATGTTGAAAATATGGGAAAATGAAGGGGATATAAGAGGTAGTGAGGAGGAGTATCAAGAGATGGAAGGAAAATAGTTCTCTTTCATTTTGGAAGGAAAATGGCTTTCCATCATATAAGGAAATTGTACTCCATGGAAAATGGTTTTACATTCCTGATACAAACAATGTAAAAATGGAAGGTATGGAGGAAAACACTTTTCATGAAAAATTTACGCTCTACAAACGGAGCCTTAAACCTTGAACCATAATTTAAAAATTTAAGGAAGTTTGACATATGAGAAGATGAATTGATGATGAGTGCCCTTTGATATATATGTTTCTATAGAACTAAATGTTAGATTAAAACCAATAATATCCCAAAGTACTTAACTGTTAGTTTTAGAATCTAATACTGAATAGTATTAAGAAGGATTTGACTTATTAGTAGCCGTCCCTCCGTTTTTTTTTAGATGTTCCATACCATCTATTGGAAGGTTTTTAAAGTTGATTGAGTTTGAACTCAAATATTTGAGTAAGTTGGTAAAAAGTTGATAAGTTATGGTAAAAGAAAATGTGAATGTAATTTTGGGTGAAATGATTGGGTATATTAAAGTAATGAAAGTGACTTTAGAAGGGGTTAAGTTCATTAATGTTAGAGTAAATAAGTAGGTAAAATGTAAAAATTATTTTAGATTGTTTGGAACAACTATTTTCAACAATCCCAAACAGAAACTGGAACAACTAGAAAAAACCGAAAGATCCAGGAGTATCTACACATTTTGTTGTCAGGTCTTCTTTCTTCTAAGAATCATACACAAGCTCGTGAAGCTTTAAACTTATTAAATGAATTCTAATTAAATTATTTTAATTATATTGATAAGTAGAGTAACATTCTATGTTTCTTTACACGTAAAATCTAATATATTCAAATGTCCACTGTATTAGAGTCTTCTTATGGTGCTTGTATATTACTTCATGAATAGTTATATTGAGAAAAGCAAGGATAACGAATAATTTTTTGATAAGAAATATTTTTAAATTTCTCAAAATGAATCCATTTATATTCATTAAAGTCGTTTTTAAGATGCTTATGGCATGCTTTCTCTTTTCACGTCCAAATTGCACACCAATAGAGTGCTGCAAGCTATTCCAACAAATAATTTATTGAAAATTATGAAATTTTAATGAAGGGATTCTTCATTTGGTAAACTTGTACATAAGTATTTAAGAATAAAAATGATTTTGTGATCCATACTGAAGCCCATGGAATTTATACGCAAATCATGAAAGAAACCGCATATAAAAAACTTCATTAATGATTCTTATGTAATGTTTATKTACTCTGTATATTAGTTGTATCAACGTACATGTAAAACAAATTAAGCGATCTGTTGAACAACGATGAACAAATCTCCCCTTCCCCAGAACCGTAATGAATGATTAAATTGTATAAACAAATCACCCAAAATGTTATGCAACAATCAAGAAAAGTTTCATATGGGTGTTATGTACGAACCACGTGTTCTATGAGGTGAATTTGATTGGTTGTTTGGAATGGAATTGCGACTTGTGACAATTTATTGAATAGAATTCATTCCAAATCCATTTAATTCAAATAAAACCTATTGGTTATCGTAAAGGATCGGAAAGACATATAAGAACAAACAATTGCGGTAAAAATTCTTTCATCTCTACCATATTTACCAATTTAAATGCCAAGTTAATATAAGAATTTCGTAAAAATAATGTGAGGACCAAAATTTTCCTTAGAATCAAACTTGATCTACAACATAWAAAAGATCATCAAACTCAATATTGTTGATCACCTAACTAGCCATAGCATCCTCATATAAAGCTACATGCAACTAAAAGATTAAACAATCTCTGATTCGRATGCAACTATGATACATGTATTAACGAACATCAATAATGTTCCTTGTGGATCGAACCATAAACATAGATCCCAGGATCTCTTCTTGCTAATCGGGATTTTTTTTACCATGTAAGCAACACCTATATATACAATCCAAATTAGGTCATCAGGTTTCTCACGRCACTTGATTGATCGAATATTAGAATAAGATTGTTGAATGGGCTCATAAATCATAAAAGAAAGGCGAATTCCATAAATCTATAACTCATTACATAAYAGAAAGTTAGTCATACACAAATACATACAATTTTAATACATCCTACATTTATAAAACTGTACAATTGTATATTTGTACATATTACATGGGGCGGGGCAGGGCGAGGATGGGGCGGGTTTCACCTAAAATCCATCCCCATCCCGGCAGTGTTTATGAATTTTATACCCATACACGCTACATGACCCATCAAACCGGGACCCGATGAGGCAGGGATGGGGCGGGTCTCTTATTGGGGCGTCCCGCCTGCATCCCTAGGTAAAAGTGTAAGAAAAGGTCGATCCCACAAGAAGATTGCTAATTCCCTAAACTCAAAATTCATTCTAAAGTACAACACTATACATATACATACTATTTACGCTTTTAACATATTTATGATTAAAGGGGGTTTAAAGTTGTAATTATTTAATATTAAACTAAATCTATACTACTATTTACAAGCTATGTCAAGCAAGTTAGATAATTTTCACCATTAAACATATAAATTTAAGGAAAAATTGGTAACAAATATCGAGTTTTAGGCTCATTTTGAAAATAAATACCTAGTTTCAATTTTATTTTACTTAAATACCTAGTTTCACATTTTTTTTGGAAATTAGTACGAACTAACAGAATTTACTAAAAATCTTAACGGGGCTGTTAAAAACATGTGGGCCCCACGGCTCCCATCAATCTCCCTTTCGTGTTCTACTGTTCTTCCTCCTTCACCAATCCATTACTCTTGCTCCTCTCTCTTTCTCCCTCAATTTGCATCACCACAAACAACATCCTACCCGCCATCTCTCTCACCCCACCAATGCCACTTCGTCGAGGCAAAAATTCGGCCA
>SNQN01010298.1:15000-17533 GCA_008642245.1 Bassia scoparia
ATACAAATCATCGAACGAAGAAGCCGACTATAATAAACTCATTAAGTGATGTCTATGTAATGCTTAGTAGTCTGCATATTAGTTGTATCAAATTCAGCAGATTCTGTTGACAAGACGAAGGAAAAATTCCCTTTCCCTCAGAAAGAAGAACAAACCCCCCCGAACCCTAATTAATGTTAAAATTGTATAAACAAATTCACTCGTAAAATGTTACGTAAATCAAGAAAGTTTTATATGGGATTTAGTAGAAATGTGTTCTATTGAGGTGAATTTGGAATTGGTTGTTTGGAATGGAATTGCGACTTGGTGGACAATTTATTGAATAGAATTCATTTCAAAATTCCATATAGCTTTCATAAAACACTCTATTGTTAATCGTAAAGGATCGGAAAGACATCTATAGAACACGAGCAAATGCGGTAAAAATCTTTCAGGTTAATCCATATTTTACATTTTTAAGCCAAATTAATACAAGAATTTCCGTAAAAACTAGTGTGAGGACCCAAATTTTTCCTTAAAAAGCAAATTTGACTAACATACATAAAAAAGATCATCAATCTCAATATTGTTGATTCACCTTAACTACCCTATCATCCTCAATTAAAGCTACATTCCGACCTAAAAAGATTTAAACAATTCAACTGATTCGAATACAACTATGATTACAGTATAAATGAAAGCATTCAATTAATGTTCCTTGTGGGACTCGAACCATACAACATAGATCCTAGGATGCTGCTTCCTGCTAATGCGGGATTTCTTTTACCATGTAAGCAAATCACCCTATTCATTAAATCTACATTCAGGTCATTCAAGTTGTCTTTCTGACGTGCGCACTTCATTGATGGATATTTAGAATAAGAATGCTTGAAATAAGGCTCATAAATCATAAACGAAAGCCCAATCCATAAACTATAATCATTACATAGCAAAAAGTTGTCATAACAAATACAGTACTCTTAATAATACAATCTAGCAATTTATAAAACTGTACTAATTTGTATATTTGTAATTATTACATGGCGAAGTAGGGATGGGTGTAGGGCGAGGATAGGGCGGGTTTCACCTAAATCCATCCCATCTCCCGGCGGTGGTTTTTTATTTTACAAGCTATGTTAAACTAAATCTATCCTACTCTTTAAACAAGTATGTCAAGCAGTTTAATTTAATTTTCACACCGATTAAAGCATATAAATAATTATAAGTGGTGTTATATTGGCAAGTGTTATGAATCAAATAAGATCATTGAGAGATAGATTAACTATAATGGGTTGTGATAGAAATCACCCTATATATTCTTCTTTAACATACATTATAATATGGAATTAGAGGCTGACATCAATTCTAGAACAACTCTGCTCTTTGTAATATTATCATTAACCATAAACACACATCTCGGTAGAGCATTCGGGAAACTAGAAATAAGCATCATTATGCCCTAATTAATTACCTGACATGTGGTGAAATTTAATAAATTAGATCAATTTTACAAGCACCCTAATCTTATTTCGACCATCACAGACCATTAATTTCAGTCGCCTACTTCAGAAAGAAATATAAGCTGGTATAAATCCCATAATTTAATAATCAATTCAATTTAATACATTACTTAAGATAGAAATATCCTTGAATTCCAATTCATAATGAAAATAATAAATAAGACTAAAGTTGGAATATTAAAAATACTTCTCGTTTTTTAAGAAATGTTCCTATCTTCCTCTTTGGGCCGTTTTTAAATAGACGTTCAAACCAATCTAAAAATAATTTTTTAGCCTTTACCTACTTATTACTTACATTAAATATGAAATTACTCATTTCTAAGTAACTTTTCAATTTTACTTGCCCAATCTTATTCACGCCCAAAATTACTATTTTCCCATAAAATCATATCACACATATACTCCTTTACCTAACTTATTGAACTTTTACCCAACTTAGCTCAATTGTTTATTCAAAGCCAATCAACTTCTTAAAAAACCGTTCCACAAATGGGTATGAAACATGTACGCGTTAAAAAACGGAGGGAGTAGAACTTAATAAACAAACTTAGCAAATTATACTCATCGTATACGGCAAGAAAGTTGGCACAATTTGGAATTTTTCTACAGTACTTCAATGAGAGAGGATTCATAATGTATAATGAACACACATTATTTAATGTAATTTTAATACAAATGAAGCTATAATCCCATTCTTAATTGTGTTAAAATTATTTGGGAAAATTAGTTTCATGTTAACATCCGATAAATCTCTTTGTTGATATACTGAAATCATTTGTTGCCACTTTGGTTCCCCTTTTCGAAACTGAAGAATAAATTTAAAGTTCAAGTCTAAATAGAGATTCAATGCTATAGTATTATAAGAAAAGTCATTGCAGTTCCAATAGTATACAAAGAAGGGATGGAGAGATATAGTACTTATTACTACGTAGCAAAGCTATGGAGGAAAGGCATCTTGTTTTTGTATCTCACAACTCTTATGCCAAATTGTATGATTAAAACTTTAAATCGTTTTCATCTCCAAAACTTCTCTC
>SNQN01010299.1:11997-22436 GCA_008642245.1 Bassia scoparia
GCCGTGGGCGCCATGGCAGTGTTTGGAGACACAATCATGTTTTACAAGCACCTAGTCATCGTGAGGGCAAAATACTATGAGGTGCTTTTAGCTAAGGGGCTAGGGAATTCCATTTAAACAGTTCGATACAAGTGTTGCCGTGAGTTGTCGAATGACTACATCAAGTGCATGCATAATTGTATATTATCCCAAACAAAGGCATTCCTACWTATTCTTATAGAAAACATAAGATAGCCACAAAATTGTAATGCTACAAGGCTAYTATTTATAACTCTAGCCTTAAGAATAAAAATTTATCTAAAGTCACTAATCCTCTATGCTTAAGACGTTAATTCACGAAGACTCAATTGATATCGCCCTTGCAAATTAAGGGGGAAATTTTACGGGCTAAAATATTCAGTTTGACTTTGTTGGCCAACATTGACTAGAAGCTTGACCAAAGATTGACCAGATCCTGATAACACAAGGCATTTCATGAATCGTTCAKTCTAGCGATAGGAACATAAGTGTTAGGATGAATTATTCAGGAAGTGGCCCGCGTGCAAGATGTTACCCATTAATGACACGACCCAATAGAAGGAGGCCTGAAAGGAGATTGATGTTCAAACAGGAGATTTGAAGTGAAAAAAAGTTTGACGAATTCAAATGGAAAGAGCGTCAGGTAACCRTCAGGAGGAAAACCKCCATTAACTGCTCCRCGATCTTCATCATCAACGCATATAAATAGGCAGAGCCGGATCATCGAACAACAACAACAACATCAAACACTTATCTTATCTTTGCATTTACTGCTTTTCTTACCCGTACTTGGCTTAGTAGCCAAGTATAGTGTAGAATCAGCGTAGCCTAGTTTAACATAGCTTAGTTTCATCCTCATGGATCATTAGTTTGCTACTATCTTTCCCAATTGTGTAAACATGGAGGTAATCATTCTTCCTTGTAATATAGTTGTAGTCTGACTCTATCGTTACTATTTAATGGATGGCTTTCATTTCTGTTTGTCTAAGCTTCAGTTACATTCACAATAGGTTTGATTTCCTGCGTTTTAAATTCTTAACTTCTTCTGCGACTCTAGGAGCCATTTTTACGTAAGTGAGGTTACCTATATAATTAGTAACTAGAGGGGCAACCCCCTACCAAACCAAAAACAACATTGGGTGGTTGACTTGTTAGTAAAGTGCAAAATCACCTCAACAATGGTTAGCAAAGGGTCGAACCACAAGGAGGTTGTCAAGCACAATCAAGACTAGTCWCTATGATTTGGAGAGAAAAATTAAGTTTGAAAGAAAAWTTCTAATCAACCAAGAAGACTTTGAACCTAAACTTATGAAAAATCAATCAATAAAGTCCTAGGAAGACTAGTTCCTCCAATTATTCACAACCAATGCCAATCAAAAGAGTTTAGCTCAATCCAAGAAAATTATTATTGTGATCTTAACCTTGATTTCAATTGAAATTATCTCCTAAATTAATCAATCATCAAAAACACTAGGTTCAAGTTGGAACTCCCATCCTAACTCTCCTAGCATTTGTCAAACACTTAGGCTGGCAATCCAATTTTAACCCCCCCCCCCCCCTTCCGAATCCTCTGGTAAGTGTAGAATTGAAGAATCGATTTACAATCTAATTCCTAGAGTGGCCAAATCCAGAGTTTTAAAGAAAGCTTAGGAAGAGTTACAATTTTAGAGATAATAATTGGGATATCATTTTGGCATTTGATTGCATTAATTTAGGTTCTAGCTTTCTTAAATAAAGAATCTATACTCACGATAGCTAGATAGAGAGTAAGCATGAAACCAACATTACAAAGCACATTAACAACGTAAAAGATGCCATTGATGAACACAAAATTAAAGCTCAATACATGGGGTAAACTAAGCAAATCAAATCAAAAACTACTCAAAATCAATGAAAAAGTACTTAGAGATAAAAGACAAGCAATCATAAGCTAATGGAACAAAAATCAACAAAGACCAAAAAAGACAAAAAATTCGAAGCTATAAAGTGCTTAACGAAAACTACTAATACAACATTAAAAAGTGAAAGTAAAATCTTGAATCACACTCTACGGCCGTCGAGTGATCATTTTTGCAATATGAGATTCATCAAAGTTCATGAGTGAGAAACGAAGAACAAATCCAAGCAAAACAAGATCTTGAAAGCTAAGGCGTTAGGAGGAGGAATTTCTCTCCGTTTAACCTAAGGAACAAGAAGAACACCTGCTACCAAACTAAATTTCGGAAATATAAAAGAAAAAATTGAAAGCGTTGTTTTTATTTTCTCTAAATTACTATTTATACTACCTATTACAGAAATTACAAATTAATTAGTCAAGAGATGCGATTACTAAAATCCTAAAGGGTTTAGATTTACAAAGAATTCACTCATGTCAAAGTCAACTTTTGCCACGAGACGACTCTGACCTTTCGAAATTGGAATTTTCGATTAAAATTTAGAGTGGACACTCTGGAGTCTCTACACTACGTATAAAAAAAAAAAAAAGAAAGTGTGATTTTAATTAAGATGGCCATCAAATTTGATGTGAGCTCTGTTTTCTGATGGCCTGTGATATACCGTTGGAAAGCTCTTGATCTCTTAGTTTTGCAATGTCTTTGGTTCACGATAAAAATTTGTTATAGGTACAAGTAATTAGTCAAAGCATTGAAGAGTGCGCTTGCAAAGAAGCAAAGTGGATCGCTCTGTGAGCTTAGAGCGGATTGCTCTGTAGTCTCAGCATTTTCCTCTCTGGAGGCTTTGGGAGAGAATCTGGGAGGAGAGGGCCCCCAGAACAGACGCTCTGTTCAGTTAGGTCAAGCTCTTTACTACTGAACTTTGACGCACTCATAAGCTTTTGCACTCGCAACTCGGATCGCAACATATAATATGTCCGTTGGAAAGTCTTCAACCAAAATTTCCATTGCAGCAATGTTTCCACTTGCGAATTTAAGTGTAAAAAATGATATGGCTAGAAGAAGTTGATTAGCACAATAAATCTCGAAAATCAAAGCATGGCAACTATAACACTTCAAGCTAAGCACTAGAAAGAATATAAGGGATTAATTATAGAAAGAAAGGAAACTGAATACTAAAGAAAAATGCTATAAATCCTTTATATAACACACTAAAAGCAGACCAAAGTGGATAATATATTGGACAAAGGCTAGTAAAGACGATTGGTGGATAAGGCTACGCACAAAAGGCCAAAATTGGGTTAATAGAGAAGCCCTAAAAGTGACACTTTTTTGTCAACTTATCACCGGGCACTAATAACCAATGACCACTACAATCTAAACACCAACGACCGGCCATTAACGCAGAGTTTTAACTCACCATACTATGTTAGTTTGTTGTGGTTTATGTCAACGTTATGGTGGTTTCGCGTTGTCGTTGTGCTGGTTCAGCAATGTTGTTCTTGTTGTGTTATGGTTGGCATCGTGATGTTACGAATGTAGGGTGTCAAGTTGTGTATACGGTGGCGGCCGCAACAATGGTGGTTGGTGAAATTGTGAACATGGTGGTGTGTGAATTAAAATAGGGTTGACATCATTTTTTGGAAATTCTATATGGTAGCATCAAGGTTTCACTTTTTACACATCGGTGGTCAACTTAATTTTTTTTCGTATTCTACACAGTGGCATTAGGTTTTTGCATATTACACATCATGGCGCTCGAGGCTGTGCTTTTTAACACATAGTAACGAATAAGATGATCTATACCAAAAACACGCCTTCCGACAACCCTAACCAATCGCACTAGACAAAACCACCACCAGCCTTTCTCACTCTCGGCATCCCCACCATCGACCGCCAACCACCAACAGGACTCACTTGGCAATTACAAACCCTTGTCGCCATTTTTTGCATCCACTTCACCGTTCTGGGCACTGCCCGCGGTACTGCATCGTTGTAGGACACAAACCACAACGCACGAAGTTGGCCCAAACCTACGAATTATAGGATTCATTTTGGGTGTATGTTAGGGTTTTTGATTTTTCTGGTTTTTAGGGTTTTCAATTTGAAGGTTTTTTTTCGGAAATTGTGATTGGAGTTTTAGGGAAATTGATTTAGGGTTTTTAAGGGAATCAAATAGATGGCTAAGGTGGTGGGTGGTGAGTTTGGTGGGCATGTTGGTTAGTGAGATTCATGTAATAGTGGTGGTAGAGGTTGCGTGTGAGGTGAACGATGGCAGCGTGGGTTGCTGAGTTTTGCGATGGTGGTGGGGGCTTCCTTATGGTTGGCAATTGGTCTAATACGCTGGTGGGTGGCTTTGTGTCCAAGATGTGAGGGCCTGATGAGGAGAAAGAAGGTGGTGATTGGTTTGTGTATTGGTGGATTGGTTAGGTGGGAGGGTGTTTAGGGTTACAGTTAGGACTTATTAGGCTATCACGCATGTTAAAAAGAAAACCTCCCGCGAGCCAACGATGTTGTATTACAAAACCAACGCCACTATTTTTGTAGAATACGAAAATTTTTAGTCACCGACCGCTTTTGGTAGCGTATAAAAAGTGGAAACCTGTCGATGCTGACCATATAGAATTCTCCATTAATTTTAAGTTTAAAGAGAAATGAGACAAGATTTAATAGTTAAAATTGAATGGAAAACCTATAAAACAGACACCAAACAATAGGAGCACATCATGGTGCTAATGCATCACAATCCTCTCTTACCACCCTTCTAAGATACGGGTGTTAAGAGAACGGGAAACAATCATTTGTATCACAAAATAGCAACTAGTTAACAGTGAAAGAATAAATTGATAATACATAAACAAAGAACAACTAACAAGCAATCAAACAACTAACAACAAAAGCTGCCCTAAGGACACATCTAAACCAGCTAACCGATAGAAAAAAAAGACTGAAAAACAACAGCATCAAACAAATTTAACATCTAACTACTGCCTAAACATCTAATATATTTATTAGAAGTCTAGGAAGACTTCTTTGGGATATTCAGTGGAAATTAATTTTCGCTCAACTTACAATAAGATTGTTGAAGAACTATAATGATGTGGCATTTAATCTTTATGTCCCTCCATCATATGTTTGCACTTCCCTGAATACAGGCATTAGAAAAACATGTGGTTGAATTGTCCACACATCCTCATCACATAGAGGGAAAATATCGTAGGAAATGCAATACATGCTTTAACCAATTATTCTAGTCCTATAAATCAGTTACCTCGTCACTAAACTAACAAATGAAAATGCATTTTGGGAATTGTTTAGCTATTCTGCACCAACAAGCCCAATCAACCTTAAAGAGCTGATTGTCTGTCATCCACTTTATAGCTAGTAGAGTGGTACCCTTTAGAATTTGAACACACCCTCCAAGTCTTATGTGTTGGACAAACCTACTCTGAAGGTGTCCTTGTCCTTACAAAGTGGTCCGTCCAGTCCCACTTGCATTGGCCCCAGGGAGTATGACTCACCTTCTAAGTCATATTTATTAACAAAACATTGATGATCCACTTATCCAACAAGATTATCAGATTTATTACGCAAATACACTCACACATCAGTACTTGCCGCAGCAAGGCTAAGGTTTCCAAATAAATTGGTCCTTGAAATCTAACCCTCTACTTTTTGGGCCCTACAGATCAATCTCAAGAGCACTAGGGGCACTTTAGAAAGAAACATGCAACTTGACCATGTCTAGAGAAAGTTTTCTACAGAACATCTCATCACCTCATCTATTAGTGCGTAAGGCAAAAAATAAACATAGATGCCGTAATGCGTGGTATAAGATTTTAACAAGGCGGATGACATTCATTAAGTGTTAAATTTTAAGTTTTTTATTTTAATGAATAACAAGATGTAGAAGATGCAGGCACTGGTATCTGCGTTGCAAGAGTGTTGTAGAATAGTAAATTATTTTGTTTTATTTAATTTTTAGATAAGGTTTTTTGTTAAATTTTGAATTTTATATTTTTTCATAAATTATTTTCTTAAGTAATCTTGTACTTTTAATTTTTTGTTTGGGATAAAAATAGAGCTGTTAGTTTTTTTTATTTTCATAATATTAGATCATTTTTTTATATAATATAAGGTTTTTTTCAGAGAGCAAAGTTTTGGAGTTTTGGTTATTTTATTTTTTATTTACATAATGCATTGTATTTTTGTTTAAATTTCTCATTGTTTCGGTCATACAATTAATATAACTCATATGATAGTCATAAATTTGTTTCTTAACGACCAAAGTGTCAAATGTCTTTTCCACATTAAGCAAAGTAGTATAAACAAAATAAATAAAGTTTTTAATTTCGAAAGTGTAATTGATGAAGTAAAAGAGATCAAAGTGTGAAGTAAAGTTATTAGAAAAAACACCTAAACGTTTTCAAATATATGTATAATTTGGAGTACTGTGGTTGTTTGTAGTGAAAAATTTGATATGGCTACAAATCGCTATAAAATTAAATCCTGCTGAGTATGTGCTTCATTGAGAACAATAAATTTCTTCTTCTTCCAATCTAATTTTGAGGAAAGTTCATATCATTTGAAAAATGTTACACTGAAATAATTTGCCTTAAAAACATGAGAAATATAGGAAGTTATGTTAAATCAACGCTTCTAATGAAATACAGATGAATGTAAATTGAATATCTAATAATCCGGAAACTTTTACCCAATCCACACATAATAATCCTACTCAAATATTCCCATATATAATCCTGACTTATCACCCCGTGGCCATACTCTTGTAACATACTCCGTTTATCCTATAACTTGTTATTCAGGTTACTGCTAACTCACCCTACCCGTCCCGTCACCTGTTCTTTCTCCTTACGACAATCCATCCCACCACCTCCCACCCACTGCTCTCGCCACAACTCCGGACGCACCACCGACACAACCCATGACGCCACCACTCACGCGACCACTGAACCCAAGCCAATTTCCACCGTCGCAGCCGCCCAAAGTAAGTAAAAACCTGAATTAACACCATGCGGCTGCAGACCGCCTACAACTGCAATCAATTTTTCAACAATATGATTTGAATTGATTTATGGGTTGTTTTGGGTTCGGAATTAGGGAGTGGTAGGTTCGAATTAGGGAGAGTGGTGTAGTTTTGGGTTGGTGGGTGCGAAAACGACGGTTTGGGTGCTTCGATTTGAATTGGGTTTGGTGATTGGGTTGCTAGGGGGATTTCAATCGGTGGGAAGGGAGGTGGTCTAGGTGCGTAGTGCGTGCATGGTGGTTGCATGCGAGGGATCTGGCCAGGTGGGTTTTGGATTAGTGATTGGTCAGGTGGTGGTCTGGTGCGTGGGTGTTTGCTTGCGAAGGTGGAGGGGTGCGACGGTGGGGAATTTCGAGGGTTGGGTAGTGTTTGTATAGCTGGCAGTGGTGTTTCGAGGTTTGGTAGGCCCGGTGGTTTGTGTGGTGGTAAAGGTGGTTGTGGCATGCAGTTGGTTGTGCTTGCGGCGTGGCGTGGTGGTCGGTATTTAGCGGAAGGAGGGGGGAAGAGTAACATGTTAAGCAGGTTTGTGTAAGCAAGTCAGAGTATAATGGTGGGTACCGTTAGAAGAAGTGAGTAGTGTATAAGTTCAGGATTTGTGTAGAGGAATATTGTTTAAGCAAGGATTATTATGGGCGGAGTGGATAAGAGCTCGATTATATAAATCAATTTTTTTTCTAAACTATTTAATGGATATCAAATTCAATTTTGATAATGAAACAATTGTGATCAAGATATATAAACATATCAATTATGAATTCTTGGACAAAATTGATATTGATTAATCCGACGCTTGTGGTCTTTCATTATATAATCCCAAGTAAAGAGTAATTCATATTAATCCTAACTAGTATCATAATCTTCTCTAAATGAACTAGTGAATATGTTACGTCTGTTAACTCAGGTTTCCTCTCATCTTAGCGAAGGTTTTTTTTTAATAATGTTTATCTTTTAGTTTTTTTTTTCTCCTCTCAAAAATATTTGTTAATATACAGTTGCATTTATGTAACAATCTTTCCTCATCACATACACAACGAACATAAATCAAACTAAACTAGGGAGATTTCTTTTTGAATGCAACTAATACAAAATGTAAACTGAATCAGTCAATTGATCTTGTTGATTTCTTTCTATTTTCATGAATTTGCGTTTGTTCGGATGCTAATTTTTTGTTTTTCATGCAGTTTGTAATAGTAGAATGTTTCAGCTCTAAATTCCTTGTTCTTGATAGTTAATGTGGCCATTTTAAGCAGATGATTTCAAAGTGTACTATTCTTTTGAATTAAGAAATCTTATACTGTTTCTGTTATGGTGCTGACCAGGAGATGAATAGGATCTATTTTTTTTCTGTTATTATTAGCGCTGAAATTACTTTCTGTATCTGTCTTGAATTTCTATTTGTCGAGTGTGCTCAACAATACGTACAATTAAACTTAGAAACAAAATGTGTTATTGCAATTTCAGGGAAAGCATGAAAGATGTATCGATCTGTTGTCACTATCCTGATTGGAACATAATAAGTACAACATTCAGAGATTCTTATGGAAAATTAACATCAGTATGGATAAGGAAAGCATTCTTATGGAGTTTTTTGGCCAGGTGCACAAAAAGTCAAAAAAGACATCTTTAAACTCCTAGAGGATGATCAGAGTAATATAAGTTAGGTGCAACGAATTCAAAAAAATCCTAAACAGATAAGCAACAAATATGAAATTTCTATTGGTTGAACTGTGTCTTATTCAGTGTCACTGCAAAAATTGCAACACGAAGCACCAAATGATCTGAGAGGAAGGGGAAGAGGCACTTCATCTTGGATTTCAGCAGAAGAGAAATAAAGGGGTTTTTTTTAAAAAAAACATTAAATTTGCCGGTTAATAGAGGGGATGAAGGGAAAAGGAATTAGTACTATCAACGATTACAGGTGACTAAGGATTGTTAATAGAGCTGAGCCTGCTCGCAGAGCTGCTTTGAGCTCGGGCTCGATCAAGCTTCGACTCGTGAATAAACGAGACGATACACGAGATAGCTAGGTTCGCTCAAGAAAGGCTTGGCAAGCCCACTCGAACAACTTATTTATATAATAATATAATTATGAAAATGGCGAAACAAATTATTAGGTTTCCTCAGCGCTCAGGTGGTTGCGATGGCTGGTGGGAAGCGTGGAGGGGCCACAAAAGCAGGTTCCTAAAGCTGATAACAATGGCGAAGAACACTCAGGAAAGAAGATTGAGGACCAATTCGTTATTCGTTTGAAAAGGTAAGAGTGGGGCTTTGCTCGACGGAAATCTGGGTTTGAAAGAACTATTGGTGGTTCTGATCCACAGATTCAATGTGAAGAGAGTAGGTTCACGATTCCCTCTTGCGATGGTGGTTTCTGGCTGCACTAATATTGGGTGTTCAGCTGTTCAACACCCTAGTGTTTCTCGGGGTGGCGTCTCGGTGATTAAATGAAACACTGCTCATGTGGTGCGTTCCTTGCAATTTGGGTCTCAATCTCAACACGAGAAGGCTGATCAAATTGATTTAGAAGATGTTGAGGTTGAACGTGATTATTGGAAATCTGTTATTACCTGTTTTGTTGTTGGAACAAATTAAACCCACCTTCACATGTAATGGAAGGTTTTTTTTAGAAGGATTTGGGGGCGTTTCGGGGTTAATAAAATAGCTCTGATGGGCAAGGGCATTTTCCTAGTGCGTTTTCTGGATATGGAGGCTGCAATAACGTCCGTTGCCCGTTGGTGMTGAGATCTTAGGATGTTCAGATGTTGATGCTTCAATGGAGGAATTAGAAGTTAAAAGAATACTGCAATATTGGGGAGAACGCAGCCTTTTCAAAGTTGTTTAAACAATTGGGAATCCGATTAAGGTAGGCCAAGCAACTGAAAAGAAGGAGAGGATCAAATTTGCAAAAGTTTTAATTGAGGTTGAAGTTACTAATGAGTATGCTGACTCGGTTAGTTTCCTGAATGAGTTTGGAACTGAAATTATGCAGATTATTGAATATGAATGGAAACCAATACTATATGAAATGTGTAAAAAACTTGGACATTCAAAAGGAAATTGTCGTACGAAACAAAAGCAGATTTGGGTGCCCAGAAATGAAGTTCCGCGAGTAAAACCTGTGGTTCCTCCTGCACTTGAGGTTGATGAGGATGGGTTTAGGCCGGTTACTTCGAAGTTTCGTAATAGGATCGAGCCCAATCCAATTGTTGATACTACTAATCAGTTTACCTTATTGGAAGAAGCTGTTACAGAGGAGGCAGGACAAAGCATTATGGGGGAAGTTGAACATGGTACAAAAGCTGGGTGTGGGGTTGGCAACCCCAACTCAGTATGGAGGTAAAAGGCCTGCTCTCCTACGCTATTATGATCACTATGAAGGTAAAAGGCCTTTTAAGTTTTTTAACATGTGGAGTACAAGTGAGCAATTTAACACTATTGTTCAAGAAGGTTGGAAATCTGTTTTGCCTGGCTCCCCAATGTAT
>SNQN01010301.1:0-22422 GCA_008642245.1 Bassia scoparia
GGACTAAGAATATACGCGAATTCATTGTTTTTTTCAACTGAATGGGAATCGAATATGTTAACTAGCAAGTTGGGTGTAGGGTTAAAAGTTTTTCATCGTGCTCGTCAGTTAATTTCGAACGACCGATCGTCGGCATGACTGGTCGTGTTGATTATTTAAAATCACGGTCGACGATAAAGCTATGGAGGGATCGCGTTGATTCTAAGCTACAAAATAGTAACATTAGAGGAAAATGTCTCACATGAAATATGATAGTAACTTCTTTTAGCCAATGGCCAACAAATGAACAGATTTGACTTAAACTGGTAAATTTGGCAGTGAGGGACGGCATGCTTTTCGACTAATAAAGTCTAATATTGCAATACTCATCTAGTTAAATCTAATGTCATGGGGTGTATGATGTAGGTAAGGTAGCACTCAACGATTACTTGATTACACAATGTATTTCCTTTGCATCAATAAGAAGAGGAACCAGGAGAGATCACCGAAGTGAGACTTTAGTAAACACTGGGCACACGTTCGGGCAATTCCCGCTTCCAGAAGACAGAGGTAGTTGCGAACAGTACACTTCAGTTGTAATCTCCCGCACTTTCCTCGTGAAAAAATCCAGAAGAGAAGGGAAGACTTGGTTCACCGAAGGAAATTCAAGCAAGTTCGGAGTGTACATTCGCGCAGATACGCCACAATTGAGGGAGTTGCGATGGTGCACCTCAATCACCTACAACCTCACCCTCCATAATTTGCCTCCATTATCTCTTCCTTGCTCTCGTCGCGTCTCTCTCTCTCCTTTGTCCGTTCGCCATTTCGCCTTCCCCTCTCGTTGCCTTGTTTCGCTGATATTCCTACGCAACACCCAGATCTGTATTTTTTCCGATTTTTCATGTTCATTTTTGGTTTCTCTATTTTAATTAATATAGATCTTGAATTTTTTGGGTTTGTTTGGTCTTCGTTCTTGATTTTTTCCAATTTTATTATATTTTTTTATTCTCGATCTATTAATTTTTTGAGATTTTTAAATTGCTTTTAATTGATTTTTGTTGGCTTTTGCCATTTTGTATAATGATCTGGGTTTTACTTCGTTAAATTATTGAGATTTCACTATTTTGAACATGAATTTTCTGGGTCCAGTTTTTTCATCGTCACCGCCCTTAATTATTTCAAGATCTGAGATTTTTGGGTCAGTTTTTAATTTTCATTTATTTTTTTTATTGGTTATATATTTTTTCGTTTATATTTTTTTTGGTTTATATTTTCTATTTAATGTTTTCGTCTTATATTTCGTTTGTATATTTTTGGTTCATTTTTGATTTGAATTTGAATTTTTATTTTAGTTTATTTATATTTCTCATCTATTTTTTCTTTAGTTTTCATTGAATAGGAAGTAAAATCATTTTCTACAATTTATTTTGCATTTGATATTTGTTGTAGCATTTCTAAAATTTAGCTGTAATTTTTTCTCAGTTCTTCGAAGATAAATTGGGAAGGAGACCTTTACGATTTTTTTGAGATGATGTTTTAAACATCCGGCAAGATGAAGTTATGATGATTTGAAATTTTGTTTATATTTAATTCAAGCTTGGTTTCTGGATGTTCTCCATGAATTTGACTGTTTTTTGTAATTTTTAATGTACTCTAATGATTCACCTAATCAATATATACAAGTTTTTTTTATGAGTGGTATTATATAATTTGTTTTGAATCTGCTTCTTGAAATGTTATTACAAGAAGAAAACATTGACACTCTTTGATTTCTATGGCAAATGCGTGCAAAATCAATTATCCAATAGAACTATAGATTCCTTTTCTGCAAGTGTCTTGAGTCTTGACTATAGGGAGCATAATTTGTGAAAAAAAATTAATAAAAATAAAACATGTTAACCAATGCTGGAGTTTTTAGCAAAAAATCGCAGCTTTTGACCTATCAAAAGCTGCGGTTTATTTAACCACAACTTTTGAGAGGTTCAAGTCAAAGACTGCACTCCAAAGCTCGTGTCGGTATTCAAAACTGCAGCTTCTGACCCCTAATAACCGCAAGTTTTTTGAGCTTCTTTCTCTAGTGATGAAAAGAATAATTCATTTTTTTGGGTCTTCTCATTAATTATCTCTACTTAATGTTTATATTTAATTATCCTAATAACTCTCTATGCTTCTCCTAATGGTCCTCAGTCTAATTAGCATTTTTTTTTAGTTCAGGCTGAAGGCTTAGTGTCCAACCATCTTTTATACTGTTATACTGTTTGAGTACTTTACCTCATCCTCACCACCTTCATCCCTCTTGCTATTTAATCCTAACCGATTTCCTCCTTCAAATTGCGCCACATTTACTGTACTCTTCTTCATGTCGTTCATTCTTATTTTTCATCTATCTTATTCTTTACCTGATTCACAACCAAATCCATTCACAAAAATCAAAGAAAAAACAAATTCACATGCCACAATAGCAATGAAACACATCACATACAAAATAAAAAAAAAAATTGAACCAATTGAAAGAAGAAGACATTACCGGATGCCTACTGATATGATGCTCCCGATTGAATCTGAACGCAGATGGAGGGAAGAGAAGGAATCAGCAAAACGTTAAGCCGTAATTCAGTTTAAAGGGCAAATAACCGTTTTTTTTAATTCTAAAAAATAATTTAAGCATTAAATTAAAGGAGTGGACGGGAAAATAGGATATGGCAGACTTATTCACCGGTAACCAAATGAAAAGGACCATTTATGAAAGATTAGAGACGTTGTTAGGATTTATGGATTATATGAGAAGACCCAAAAATTGAGAATTATTCACTTTCTCAATTTTTTTTTTTTTAAAAAAAATTACTTAATTCATCTTTCACGATTTTATTTCATTCTCATTTCCCATCATTATTCTCATTTCGCTCATGAAACAAACATGGTTAATTACCACCATTTGAATTAAAAATTTATGGTATAGATGGCAAAGCTTGTCAAATTATCATAAACACAAATCAACATTAATGCGTATTTGAATATTGAAGGTAAATTATCACAAAATCAACAATTTGTGACGAGTAATATTGGTACATGAGTTGAACCTCTAGCCTTCTGAGTCAAAAAATTGTTTTCGCCTATAGCATGTTAAATTGGTTTGCTTTCAAAATGCATGTATCATCTAGAACATATGCCACGCGACAATCTCTACAATTTACAATATACCTTCAGGAATGTGCATTATTCAATTCTGGGCAGCTCTCCTCTGTTTGATCTGGGGAAACCGGCTTTGATGGTTGAAGGATTAGGGCGACTGCAAAATCTGAGCTTGACCCTTGATAAAAGGAAATGAAATAACAGCATACTATGAGATCAGAGAGCATATAGTACCTGGTTGTTAGTTTCTTGTATCTGGTCAATTAGCACATTATCGGTCGCGTCTATGATATAGCCAGTACCTAGTGAAAGCCTTCGGTAATGTAATATTTAGTTTAACACAGCCACAATAAGAACATGAGCTCTATACATATTACGACCCTATAGGTGTGGGAACAAAAATTGATAAGTTAGAAGACACTGCAGAAGGCATACCTTGAGGTATCTGTATTAGGTTAGACAAATCGATTGCTAGAATTCTGGTTTGGGAGCTGGAAACAACGAACCTGGAGGAAATACAGAAGTTAATATCATAGGACATTCATGAACTATTAACAGAGAGCAAAAAAAAATGATGCAAAACTACAATTAACACATCGTATAAAGTGTTATGTTATTTAGGCATTAAACATTGGCTCTATAAAATACTTATGATCACAAGGCTTCAACTTAGCAACAAGATTTTATATCCACATGTTAAGACTGTACATTTCTTGGAGACACGACACGCTAAGTAGTGTTCGCATCTTTGATTCTACTTCAGTTAAGTTCAGTCAGCTAACGCATACACATCGTCTCAGCTTACACTGCAACCATTCCCTTCCTATTGGAAAACTAAATTCTTCTTCAACTGTAGCTCCATCTTACGCATCTCATTCAGGAAGTTGGGTAATAATGGCAAGAATGATGACAATAAAAGGCAAAATGAAATTTCAGGTACTAAAAAGACCTATCCCTAGCGTTAAGTCATAATTGCCAGCCCCAGTATTCAATTCTCCCACACCTCACCCTCTGTCTGCCACAAGTCACAAAACCACAAGTAGTGTTTCTTTATCCTTAATTTTTTTTTTTTTTAAAAAAAAAAAAAACTCTTTCTGTTTTGATTACTAGGGAAGAATTTAATTAAGATAACATGGCTAAATAGAAAGATTATTATTTCAACGATTTAAAGAAATGTGCTGAACAGAGAAACTAATGCAATTATTATTCTGTTCTCAAGGTGACATCAATTTTATCAGGTGGTAACAACTTACTAGTTGGTTTGATACAAGCTCTTGTTATCCAAATTCGCTTCTGTCAACTCTTATGTCATGAGCAATTTTCTGAATTTTTATACAAATGTTTAGATAATTTACATTTTATGCTGCAATGATTTTGGTATTTAATAACTTTGTTGCACAAACTTGCCTTAATCTTGTAAGAGCATACAAAATGTCCTTGTAATACGAAATATTGTTTTCAAACTTGAAAGGCAGGTATGGCATATGAGTTTTACATTGTTAATTATTCAACCCGGTACTGTTTAATGAAGAGTCATTTGCTATATCACCTATTCTGTATTAAATAGAGCTGGGTAAAGTATACACAACGGTGTTTTTCTTTTATTATTTTATGTAACTATTAAAAAAAGCATATATAGAAAAGTAAAAATAGCATAGAAAAGGCTGTAGCTGCTGTACTCTGTAATTGTGTACACAAGAGTAGCCAATTCGGTAGCTCAAATAGGCATTTTCACCCAAAAGTGAAGGGCTATATCGTGAATTCCCCTTTTAAATTTATATAGGTACATAGCAGAAATTTCATTGCACATAGCAGAAAAATAAGTTTTGATCATAATCATAAACAAAAGCCATTATACCTCAGAATTGGAATCGGACTCAAATCGGACACTTTTCTTCACAACAGGTTGGACATAATCTTTCTCTGCTGATCTATCAACAAACTTCTGCAATATATCAGAAACTTAACTTAAATAAATCCATTAAAGATAACAGAAATATATGTATTGACCATAAACAAACGCCATTATACCTCAGAACTTGAATCAGACTCAAATCGAACACTTCTCTTCACAACAGGTTGGGCATAATCTTTCTCTGTTGATCTTTTGACAAACTTCTGCAACATATCTTCGCCAAGAGAAGATTCATCTTATCATAATATAAAAAGAAAAGAAATAGAAAATGTTAGCAAGAACATACATATACAAGGGATACTTTTGTTTATGTAAAAAGACAGCATAAAGAAAGATACCTTTATGCCTAGGTTGCAAATTCAAATTTTCATACTGCATGCAAGGGGTACAACCAGAAATACATAAGCAGATAGCAAGAAGTATAAAAATATTAACATAGAATATATTCAATATAAGTATATAACCTTTCAAGAAAGCATAAAATAACAAGTCCTATGTTACAATTAATTTATAAGCATCATTTGGCCAAGATATTCTATCCAGGAGCCCACTATATCGTGATGCAAATTCTCTAAATGTTCTAACTCCTGATTGGTCAAGCTTTAAATCATTTAGTGAATGTTAAACATATCATTCACTTATGAATTCGTGTGAATCTTTCACCAACATCTCTTTTTCTTTATACTGAACTTATGCAATACAGTATGGTAACTTACCAAGTCACAGGAAACTTTATCATGTGAATCATGACTCTCATCTCCATGCGCTTCAGTATCTTCTTCTTCTTCTTCTTCTTCTTCTTCTTCTTCTTCTTCTTCTTCTTCTTCTTCTTCTTCTTCTTCTTCTTCTTCTTCTTCTTCTTCTTCCTCCTCTTCTTCTTCCTCTTCTTTTTCAAGTTCATCCATCCTGGACATCATGCGAACATATTCTTCATCATCATCAACCCCAACTTTACCACCATTACCAGCTTCAGACACACCAGCTGCAACCACCTCCTCTGGGCCTGAAATTACATTTATAACACAAGTGCATGATATTTCAGTTGACAGATCATTTAGTTAAAGTTAACATGCATATGATTTCCGTCCCCCCCCCCCCCCTCTCTCTCTCTCTCTCTCTCTCTCTCTCTCTCTCTCTCACTCATGCATAACTAATGTTCTATTAGACTTATAGTTTGAGGTTTTGAGCACATGTGTCGACAAGACTCCACATACTTTTATCATGCTAACTAAGTAATTGGTAGACAAACAAATCTTTCTCCCACCAGATAACAAATATTTATCTTTCCAACAATAGAGGACTAAGTATTTAAACAAACAAAACCATCTAGTGCATAAGAAAAGGCTTGGTGCCAACAGTACGACGAAGTTGACTTTAGTGGATAACTACTCAAGCATTGAAATCAGTGTGTCAAGAGGCAATACTATCATCAACAAAAGATTAATCATCAATTTAAACTRTACAGATCAAAATTAGCCTGATTTGGACATACTTTCTCCAGAATCTTCATCATCAGAATAGTCTTCTCTAATGTCCACAAGTCCCTCCTGCAACAAGCACCAGAAGGCTAAACTGAGAAGATACATACACATCTAAAACAAACAATACATAACAAGCAATAAAATAGCAACATAAGTTGATAACTCACCACAGATTCTGCAGCAGTCCTGTCAAAAAATGAGGCCTCAACTTTGAAATCTTCAATCACAGCCTTAAGGGAATCAACTTGTGAGCTTAATGTCTTTGCTCTTCTKTTAAGAATGTCAACAGTTTGTTTGGCTGTTCTCTCGGCAAAGTAATTCTCTCCTAGTAGAACCTGAGACCCACTCAATTAAAAATTCTCTTAGTTTATTCTTTCGGGTTGCCACTCAAATCTTCCAAATAGAAAATGCTGAACTAGAAACAAAAAACAAAGGTTTCCTAATCACTGATAGTAGAAACTATTCCACCTCTTACACCATTAGGTAAGTGAATTATAGTCTACAAATATGACGAGTCTCTACTTTGAGATACTGTGTGACTTTCTGTCATTGAATTAGAAAAACTATATCCACTCCACAAGAGTTTACAACCATTCTTTTACAGGTCAAATGTTTTTGTTTGATGGAATTAAAAGGAAGTGAGAATCGACTAATATGGATTGTGGGGTGATAATAGACAATCCAATCTGCTTATTGTGTAAAACAAAAGTTTCTAGCCGAAAAACTAGACCAAAAAAGTTGCATTGATCATTTTAACATTTATGGATCTCAGGATTGCGCTAACTACCGAGGAATAAAGCTTATAAGTCACACTATGAAGTTTGTGGAACGGGTAATAGACAACGGTTAAGGGCATGCACTAGCATATCCGAAAACCAGTTTGGTTTTATGCCTGGGCGATCCACAATAGAAGCAATTCATTTGTTAAGACAAATGATGGAGTTTTATAGGGCGAGGAAGAAGGACCTCCATATGGTCTTTATCGATCTAGAAAAGGCTTAGACAAGTACAAGAGATGTACTTTGGTGGGCAATGTTGAAAAAGGTATTCCCCGGAGGTACATTGACCTAGTTAAGGACATGTATCGGGGTGTGTCAACAATATGTTAGGACTTTGTGATGATTGACAAAGGACTTCCTATAACGATTGGTTTGCATCAAGGGTCCGCATTGAGCCTTTCCTTTTTGCATTGGTTATAGATGAAGTGACAAAGCCAATCAAGAGAGGTACCATGGTGTATGTTATTTGCGGATGATATTGTATTGGTGTGAAACTAGAACTGGGTTAATGCCAAGTTGGAGCAATGGAGACACAGGTTGGAATCTCGAGGATTAAGCTAAGTCGGAGTAAGACTGAGTATTTGGAATGTCGATTTGGGTTCAAGTGGGGACAATGATGGAGTGTGAGGTTGGACGGAAAGGACTTGACCATGAGGTGATTGCTTTAAGTATCTTGGGTCAATCATCCAAAGAATGGGGATTTGACCAAGATGTGGCTCATAGGATTAAGTCAGGGTGGGTTAAATGGAGACGGCTACAGGAGTGTTATGCGATCGAGCATCCCTTTAAAGCTGAAGAAATTTTACAGGACTGCTATAAAGACCAGTTTTTGCTTTATGTTACGGATGTTGGCCTCCAAGAAAGAGCATGTTCAAAGGGGTTGGGTCACCGAGATGCGATGTTAAGAGGATGTGCGGGAACACTCTACGAGATCGAATAAGAAATGATGTTATCCGCCAGAAAGTTGGTGTTGCAGATATTGCAAGCAAGTTAAGGGAAAACCGCTTGCGTTGGTTTGGGCATGTAAGACGGAGACCTCAGGGGCACCGGTGCGAAGAGTGGAAGAGTGGGATCAAGGGGATTTTAAACGAGGTAGAGGGAGACCAAAATGACTTGGTGGGAAGGAGTTAGAAAAGATCTGAAACAGTTGGATTTGCAAGAGATTGGGCTCTCGATCGGAGGGAGTGGAGGAGGAAAATTTATGTGGATGACTCCCGGAATAATCCATTTGGTTCATGTTAGCCGACCCATATGGATAAGCTATGATTGATTGATTGATGGATGCCCATACGGTGTTAAAACATTTTAAAAGGCACCACAATAAAAGTTGCATTGATCATTTTAGTTAAAGGGAAATTCTATAAGACTGTTACGCTTGCAGTAAGTACAGAGTAGATGATGGGCTTCTAAGAAGGAGCACATTCAAAAGGTAGGGATCACAAGATGCGGATGTGTGCATGTGTACAGGAACACTCTATGGAATAGAATCAAAAATGAGTTATCCGTTAGAAAGTTGGTGTTGCGGAGATTGCAAGCATAAGGGAAAACCATTTGTGTTGGTTGACATGTAAGACGGAGACCAGGGAGCACTGGTGCAAAGAGTGGAAGAGTCCGATCAAGGAAGATTTAAACGAGGACTTGGTAGTTAGAAAGATATGAAGCAAAAGGAGTACGAGCTCTCGACTGTAGGGGTGGAGAAGGAAATTTTCGTGGATGACTACCGAAATAACACTTTTGCTTCATGTAGCCGATGCCACTTATGGGACTAAGAGTAACGACTAAGGGCTTTGGTTGATTGATGGCACAGAAAACTTCTAGGTTAAAACTTAATTCAAGGATTGTAGCTGAATTGCAAGTTACTATACAACATACAGTCCAAAATTACAAAGATCACCGCAAAACCTTTCTAACAATAACCACAATCTTCATTCAAAATGATCAACAACTAATAAAAAAAACTCAAATTTCTAACAATCTCAGTTATTGAAATCAACCCATTATCAATTAATCACCCAAACTGGAAATTACACACAAGATAAACCAATTTAGCTCAATCTTTGCAAATTGACAATACCAACAACATACAAGTAATTAAACAATAGTTTCAAATTTTGAAATCGTATCACAATCAGTATATCCATCAAACCAAACATCAAAATAGCAAAACACAAAAACAATTACCAGAAGCTCATTAGTATGAATCAAGCGACCCGGAAAAAACGCAGCTTTCCCAAATGGAACCTGCAAAAATACACTCAAAACAATCAAAATCACAAGTTCTAACTCAAAATTTCACAAAACCCACAACAAAAAAAGGGGGGTTTAATAACAGAAATACCATGATATTATGATGGAGTTCATCAGGAAGACGTTGTACGAGGTTAATAGGTTAGTATTGTCATTGACGAAGTGGTTAAGTTTGTCTAATCCTTTGTTTTCTCGAGAATCGCGTCGTTTACACGCTGTGACGCTTTTCGAGCTTCATCTGCTGGGAAAATGGCTGACAATGGCGTCACTGTGCCCTCTTATGCGCATTCGCCGCCATTGTAAAAGAGAGAGTTAAGGTCGAAGTTGCGGAAAATAGACTGACTGAGAGTTGTGTACTTGTGTGATTGTGTCTTTGTGTGTGTATAGACGCACGGTTACGGTGCACGGTACACTAGAGTTGGAAACTGGGGACTGTTTTTTTTATGGAAAAGGAGCATATATTATTAAGTCTTAGTTCCGTAGTAACCCAAAATTGGAACTAAGATAGCCTATCAGTAATAGTATAAAACACCTCTTTTCTCTCTAAAACCTCTTTCTAAACCTAAATTATTTTTAGCCGTAGGGGCTACCATCATCTCTTTGATAATGGTAAGCCCCAATTCTTCTTTCTACTGTTTTATTTTTGCTTATTTGATTATGAATAATCCTCTCTTCTATCTTTTATGAGAGTTTTATCCCAATTTTTGGGTTTTTTATTTCTGTATGAGAGTTTTATCCCAATTTTTGGGTTTATTATTATCTCCTTTTATGAGAGTTTGGAATTTAGTTTTCTTGTCTTCCATCATGGAAGATTAGATTATCTAGGGTTTCTAAATACTTTTCGTTGCTTGAATAATGGAGATCTAGGGTTAACAATTTAGGGAGAATTCAGAAATTCACAAAGGTATGATCATCCAAACAACTACGCATCAGCGGACGTTATGCCGAATCAGAGCGAACTCACAGATTGTATTGCTTCGGATGAAGATTTTATTAAGGCTATTTTAAATCACAACTGCGATGTAACTAGTTCTAAGGTGTTCATTTTTTTGTTGAATTTTTTGTTTTTCTTCCATTGATTGTAATTGTCTTTTGACTATTCATAGTAATGAAATCCTTTTTCTTCCGTCAAAAAAAAAAGATAGTCATACAGTAGGTGTACATGAAAATAAGATGCATCATACATAGCAAAAGAAAGCAAGTAAAACTAGTACCCTAATACAAACATGAAGGAAGTCCAAGCTAAGGCAACTAAGGAGCACCCGCTACAGAAGTAGAGGCAATGTCATTCCTGTTGGAGGAGCTAGCAAAGTGAAGTTGATCATAATCATAAGCAGGAGTTTGCAATCCATGGGACATCCAGGTGAGTCCGTTCAACTGGGGTCATTCTCCGGACATATTGGGCCAGTTCATGAGCCACTCCATTAGCCTAGCGTCTGATGTGATTGAAGGTGACAACCCACTTCTCCTCTAGCATCGCAACAACCTTCACAATAATAAGGGYCAGCTCATGTCTTTGGATGTTAGCAGCCTCATCCAACAAGATGGTAAGACTCTTGGCATCTSTGTCCACCTCAACCCTTGTGGCATTGAAAGATTTAGCCATGATGAGACCTTCTTTGAGGGTGATTAATTCAACAGCCAGGTTGTTGAAGGAGTGAAATTTCTTTGAGAACCCCATAAGCTATTTCTCATCAGAATTCTTGAGAACAGCTCCCCCACCAATAGGGCTGTTCAAAACCGGATACCGGAAATTATCCGATCCAAATTTTCGAATATCCGTTTTTTCGGAAATCTATTTTTTAGATCTGATTCTGGTCCGAATTAATTCGGATATCCGAAAAAATCGGATCGAAAAATCGGATATCCGAATCCGATTTTGAAGATTGTCTTATTGACTTGCATCTCCAATCACTATTCTAGTTTGCATTATACATAACTTATTATCAACTATACAAATTATGTGCACTGAATATTTTGAGTTTATTCTTTAATTAATTTGTCAGACCAATTTGCATATATATCTTGATTTTCTCATATATAGTTGTCAGTAATTGTCACACAAACTTTTAATAGTCATAACTCGAGTTTGATAAGAAGGCAACACATACTTACAATAATACACCAATCAAGCTACTCAAAACATTGTTTAAGCTGTGTTTTAGCACCTAAAATAATGAAACGGAGATGGCGATGATGAACGGAGATGGCGACCCGCAGAGCAGGTGGGCGAGTAGAAGATGAACGGAGATGGAGAATTGGAGATGGCGATGAGCAAAAGTTGAACGGAGATGGAGACGGCGATGAGCAGACGACGACGATGAGTAGATCCGACGAGCAGCGACTCGAGGGGAAGCAGCGACGTAGCATGAGCCGTGAGGTGAGAGAGTGACTAAGTGAGAGGAGAGCTAGAGTTAGGGTTTTGTTAAATCAGAATGTGAATTGTGAAAGTTGATAAGCCCAATAATGTGAAAGTTTGATAAAATGAATTGGACTTTAAGACTTAAACCCAATAATTCATAAAACCGGATATCCGAATTGTCATTCATATTATTCCGGATCCGGTCCGGTTTTCGAATTCAAAAACCGGATACTCGGTCCGGTTTTTCCGAATTTTAAAAAACCGAATCGGAAGTCCGAATTATCGGAAAAATAAAATCGTATACCGTACCGGAATATCAGAATCGGAAATTTCTGCACAGCCCTACCCACCAAAGTTAGGCTTTGCAGAGTCAAGCCAACTAGCATCTACATTGAGCTTCAGAACACTAGCAGTATGAGGAGTCCAGTAAATGCTAAGTCCTTGAGCCACAAGAACCTTAGGAGTTACAAATGTTTCATGAATAGCCTATAAGCAAATTTCATAGCATGAAAGTTGGGCATAAAGTGCTTCATGATGCCCTCAAAAACACATCTATTACRCATTCTCCAAATATGCCAAAGAGCAGTGGTGAATGTAATGGCCCAATCAGTAGAGAATGAAATGTTATAATCAAGCCATTGCTTCCAGCCCAGATTATGGAATTTTGCAAAATCAAAAGCAGCATTGGTACAAAGCCTAGAGAGAATAAGATTCCAAAGCGCATAAGAGGAGGGGTAATCTCTAAATAGATGAAAATGAGTCTCCACATTATCAGTACATCTTATGCAAGTAGGGTCAAAGGAAACAATTTTCCGATGCAAGATCTCCCCAACTGGTAGTGTATGCTATGAAGGATGTTCCATGGAAGCATTTTGTCTTTGAATGGGACTTTGATTTTCCACATGCGTTTCCAGTTGGAACAATCATCAGAGAATGAAGGAGTTGGAGGAAGAGTGTTATAATAAGCTGACTTAATGGTGAAGATGCCTTGAGAATTGTGTTACCAAAAGTAGTAATCAAGGGTTAAATTTTGAGATTGAAGGGGAGTGGCTTTGATATCACTAAGTAATTGTGGAGTGAGAAGGTGAGCTATGTCATCAAGATACCAAGTATTATTTCGAATGAYGTGGAAAACTCTCTAGTGACCTATAGGATTAGGGATGTGGGAATAAGTTTATAAAGAGGTGCAGAGCCAACTTAAGACCAAAGAGAGGTATCAATCCCATTCCCAATGCCTATCTTAAGACTGACCTCAAGGATGTGTCTACYTTTAAGAATGTCCCTCCATGTAGGAGAAGAATTGTTGTTAGGAATGCAGTCAATGAGATTGGTCCCCCTTAAGTATTTTTGTTTGAGAATCTTGACCCAAAGGGTGGTAGGAAAGAAGTTGTCCAACCTAAATTAGCCATAAAGGTTAGGTTCCAGTGGTGTAAGGATCTGACTCCTAGACCTCCATTGGAAATAGGTTGACAGATATACTCCAGGATGTTCTTGATGAATCTTGAAGCATTACCTTATTCCACAATGATTTTACATGTTTCTCTACATGTATGATAATGGACATTGCAAAAGGAAGTTTGCATGACACAAAGAGGTAGGCATTCCAAAACAGATTGATTAGGGTACACGGCCAACATGTCAAAAGTTGGATTGCCAACCAGTGATTGGACTGAAAGTGTTTCCAGAAGGTCAAGTAATTCTGCTTTGTGCTGTTTGGGAGATCTCACACCCATATACTCCCAAACTGAGTAGTGCAGTGATTCCACCTTTTGTGACGTTAGCTCGAATAAGATGACACATTTGGGAGGAAAAATGAAGCTAGACTTCTGGAGTAAGCTTATGACCAGACTGAGTTGCAAGAATCCAGAATAGAGAAATGGTTTGTAATTTCTAACAGTGGCACTCCAAAAGAAAAAGCATCAGCATAGAATAATGGATAATCAATGTCTTTGTTATCTTAAGAGCTTCCACTGACCTAGAGAAACTTGTTGTTCAATAAGTCTGGAAAGCCTCCCATACATAGCACAAAAATGTTTGGAGAAAGGGATCTCCTGCTTGATTCCCTAGTAGGAAGGAGGAGTAGTGATTTCACCATTCCAAGGTGGAAATAGAGAGATGTTGATACAATTCATGATCAGCTTGGTGATGAAAGGAGAATTGAACCAACAGAGTATCACGGATGAAGTCTCATTCAATGGAGTCAAAAAGATTTGTGAGATTAATTTGAGGGCCATAATGTTCCTGCCTTCTTGGTTTTTGAAGTATGAGCCACTTCCTTAACAATAATCACATTCTCTTCTATGTCTCTCCCTTTAATGAAGCGTTGAAGGGGATTGATCAAGTCAGGGAGGAAGCTTTTAATTCTTGTGACAAGGATTTTGGTAAAAATGGCAGTGTATACAATGTCCAAATGGTCAAAAAACATCATAGATTTTGGAGGCTACATTTTGGGATAAGGTAAGAAAGAATCATTAGGGAATGAGGAATAGGCTGTGGAGAAAGAGTCGTTACCAAGGTACCAGAGAGTGGGAGACAGTATCCCAAAATGCTGATAGAATTTAGGCTGAATACCATCAGGTCAGGACTCTTCAATATCCATGTGAAACAGATTGATCTATCTCATTAAGAGTAACTGGCATCATCAAGAATTGATTGATGGAAGTAAGTAAGATTGAGGGAAAAAGTCCTAATGTCTAGATGTGCTAGATGAGAAGTTTGGAAAATATTGAAAATAGAATTTGCCAATTGCTTAAGAACAATCGGCTCCATCAATCCAAACATCATCAACTTTTGAGGTAGAATTTAGACTTGGATTTCCTAACTTTGGCAATAATGTGAAAGTATTGTGTTGTAATCCCCTACTTTCCAATTAAGCCAGCTTTTTGAGACCAAACAACTCTTTAACGTGTAAGCATATTTAAGGTCATCAAGCAACTCTTGTTCAAGGTTGCTAAGGAAAAGAGAATTGTGTTTAGAAAGAGCAATTTAATACCATCTAACTTAGCAATCAATCTTTTTTTCTCTGAAGTAAGGTTGCCAAAAATTCACGATTCCAAATAGCACTTCATCAAGAAAACAAGAACGAGACAATGAAATACCCTGCCCTTTTGCCCAATTTAGATTGAAAAACTTATAAATCAAGATGGATATCAGGCTCCTTGCATCTAAAGGTAGTTACCAGTAATAATTCTTTTCACGACAAACTAGAATGGGGGCATGATCTGAGAAGTTTTAGGCAAGTGAATACCTAGTGTGAGTATATTTGTAATGAACTCAGCATTAGCAAGAGCCCTATCTAACTGTTGTCTTATGGTGAGATCACTCCAATGTTCGACCAAGTTATAACGTTCCCATTGAAGCCTAAGTCAATTAAACTAGAAGCATTGGTGAAATTGTTGAAGCAACACCTTGGTTGTTTCTAAACAAACGACCCCCATCTTTCTTGTGGTTTGTGAACTCATTACAATCCCCAAGCAGAAGACGTTGAGTGGTAGAAGGAGGTAGATCCGCTTAGCTTACATTCTCTCCCAAAAGGCATTTCTCTCCGCTTCAACACTTGGAGCATAAACCCCAATGACCAACATATCRGGYTGTCTAGAAGCAAAGTGRAAAAGAGCATGGAAGTAGTGKGGACTTCCTCTAGTAAAGCAAACAAGATCTATGCCCTCTTTCCAGAATAGCCAAAGACCCCCTTTTTTCCCAACAGCATTAACCACCTTATGGTGCACATAATTCAGCTGAATCTTAGCTATAGTAGCCCAAAAATCATTACATTTGGTCTCAAGAATAATGAGTACGTGTGGCCTATGAGTGCTGACAATCTCTAATGCATGTGGTATAAAGTTTATGCTACTCGCACCCTGAACAATCCAAACTGCAATCTTCTTCATATTAAATAATGGGAGATGATTGTATCCAGCTTTCATCCATGGCTCCCTCGGGTACACCCTGGTCCTCTATAATAGATCCACCCAGTCCCGCCAAGCCTCTTCCAGATGATGTTTAAATACTGCTTGAAGTGTCACTAGGGTCATTAGGGAGCAGATTTGAAGTGCTTCCCCCGGGGTTTGAGAGTAAGATACTTCTTCCACCTGAAATCCTACCACTTCRTGATGRGTTCTATACAACATTGTATGGTTTTTTCGAMTTTCGAGGTCTACCCCGCTGTTTTCCAAATGTAGTGGTCTRGTTTGAATTTCGTTGAYCGGTAGCACATCCAGGAGTGCTGATGGTGTTGGTAKAGTGGGGTAGAGCATYTGAAAYAGGAGGGATGAAGGGTGAGGGTTATGCTCTGTTCCCATCTTCTATAACTGGGTCATGGTGAAGGGAAATTTCGGTGGTTAGGGAGAGCTGCAGTGGGTTAATGATGTTGGTGGTGCCAGGGAGAGTAGTGGTGTCGTTGTTGGGTCCGACATTGGTGATTGTGGTGGTGATGATGTTCTTACCCTTAGAGGAGATGTTAGGGTTTGGGGTGAAAGGGGTGTAGTTGGGAAGAAATTGTGTAGAAYTGGTCCTGTGGAGGGGGGGATGTTGGTAGTGGTGGTGTTGGTGGTGGAGGGTTGGATGATGATGATAAGTTGAGGGTTTTACTGGTTGTCATGGGGATTGTTTGTCGAGTTGATTTTTTGGGAAGCTAGGGANCTACCCCGCTGTTTTCCAAATGTAGTGGTCTAGTTTGAATTTCGTTGACCGGTAGCACATCCAGGAGTGCTGATGGTGTTGGTAGAGTGGGGTAGAGCATCTGAAACAGGAGGGATGAAGGGTGAGGGTTATGCTCTGTTCCCATCTTCAGTAACTGGGTCATGGTGAAGGGAAATTTCGGTGGTTGGGGAGAGCTGCAGTGGGTTAATGATGTTGGTGGTGCCAGGGAGAGTAGTGGTGTCGTTGTTGGGTCCGACATTGGTGATTGTGGTGGTGATGATGTTCTTACCCTTAGAGGAGMTGTTAGGGTTTGGGGTGAAAGGGGTGTAGTTGGGAAGAAATTGTGTAGAAYTGGTCCTGTGGAGGGGGGGATGTTGGTAGTGGTGGTGTTGGTGGTGGAGGGTTGGATGATGATGATAAGTTGAGGGTTTTACTGGTTGTCATGGGGATTGTTTGTCGAGTTGATTTTTTGGGAAGCTAGGGAGGTAGATAATGCATGGTTGTGATGATTTTCTTKATGGTTTTTCCTCCTTTTAGTGGTAATMGGTGGATTGAGTGTTTTCTATGGGTGTTTCAATGCTCACATGGACGTTAGGAAGTGAGGTGTGAGAGCTTAGAGAGGAAGAARAAGAGACATGATCAAGTTGCATAAAGGAGRTTGGTGATTCATCATCATTGCAATTAATTAAATGGGGGAAGACACCTGGACGTTGACTTCATGCGCATTAGCAGTAATTGTATTAAGAAGAGAGAAAGAGTTGGATAAAGGTGTTTCCTCATTTAAGAAATTCTCCTTAACATGGATATCACTAGAAGAAGGCGTAGTAATAGAAGGGGTAATGTCAGTTTGTACTCTTTCATTCTTGGTACTCAACAAAATCTTAATCTTGTTTTTCTCTTTCATGGGCCCCATCTGCTTCCCTTCAATTGGTGAGATAGAACTCGTGCATGGATTCTTAACTTGATCTAACATAGATTTTGTTGCGGCTTTGGGTAATGTACTTTTGGGCTTTCTTTTATTGTTAATAGTGGTCCATGGCCCATATTTCTCTTTTATTTCCTGTGTGTCAGTAGAGCTGACATCATTGGCATGTCCCACCGACATCATATATCTCCTGATCCTTTAAGGAAAGTTTTGAGACATTCGTGCGTATCGTGCTTGTCACTTGATTATCCATAGGAGCAGGGTCCATGTGCTCCACTAGCTCCAAAGTTGGGGCAATTGGGCCTGAAAGTTGGACTTTGGGTCTACAATAGTGAGCGGCCTTCTTTCAATGTTTGCGGCTTCTTTTTTGACGTTGATAAAACAAGAGATCAAAACCTGTTCATGGTTTTATGCATTCACACTTGAGTTCCAATACACCACATGAAAAACAAGATTATGGAGTTCATAACAATAACTGAATCTAATCTACCTCCAACCAGACTTCCGTGAGAAGGAGATGAGATCTATTCTCAATGCAGTCCTAGCGTTAGCGTCTCTGGTTAATTTACTGGATACCACTCGAGAGCTTCTATAGTTTTTGCAATCTCGAACAAAGCTTCTTCATATATTCAACTTAGTTCTGAAACTATCCAGAGGACATGTGTCAACTATCCTGAGATGAACGGTAATTGTTCATTTAATAAACATATAGTGATAAAAAATAACCAAGGCCCCCACAAAATAGGCTCTTCATTTAATCATTCTGATTGAAAATCGAAATAGTTAGACATTGTGTCCAATGTCTACTATTATCTTCTAACGATCTTGCTTTCCACATGACATAATCGTTGAATAGACACTAGGTCATGGAAGCCCTAGAGATTTTACCCATAAGATAGCTTCCAGTCTCTGGACTAGAGAGACCTCCTTGGAGAAAGAATGCATTGGATGCTCATATTGGAGTGGGGATTGCAATCATATATCTCATCCGAAATACAGCATTACTTCCCTCACCTTCCATCAAACCATTGATATTTTTGGACAGCGTCCCCAAAGGAAAAGCTGGATTCTTTGAGTAGGAGAGAGTGACTGCCTGAGGGTGGAGATGACCCCATTCACTTCATCAGCTGTATAACATCCCGTTATGTGGATCCATTACTATGAGTAAGCGAACATAGTATAAATAAACGAACACAGGACACAAGGAGAAAGCAATTAACAAGGATAAACGTAGAGAAGAAGGAAGAAGCAAAACAAAATAAGCAGTGCGAAAGCGAGACAGAAGAAAAACTAGAGGGAGAAAGCCATTTTATTACATTTGTTGACATCGAATCATGGAATTGATTTATCACTCATCTTACACTCTATGCTATTCTATTTAAGCACAAGAAACATTTTGTAAACGGGGGAAAACGTTTCGTAAATGGAAAACGTTTACATAATTAAAAAAAAAATTTATTTTGAGTTAATTAAAAATAAAAATTCTATCAAAAAAATTATTAAATTGTATAAACAAGCAAAATAAAAGTTTTTATTGAGAAAATAAATATGAAATACCAAATATCATTATTCATCAGGGGAAACCATTCAGCACTTTTCATCCATACTCTAAATCCCCGATTACGACTTAATTACAGGCTTTAGAGCTACATTTTCCCACTTCTTCCACAAAGGAAAAAAAAAGAATACAAGCTCCTATTTGAAATATCACGAATATATCCCAAAAAAAATCTTGATCATTTACAACCTTTTTAAGGGCATGGAATAGCCTATGCAATATTTTTCACATTTAAGCACCTTAGCCAGCTTCCAGGCAATCCAAATCATTCTCTCATGACAAAATCCTCCGCTCTTCAACCTCCCAACAATCTCAAGAACCCGACTAATGCAACGTGCATCACCCCATTGTCACAAACTCGTTCCCAATTCAAGTCATCCATCATTAAAAATGGCACAAACACAATTACTAGGATATCAATTCAACATTTGCCACAACAATAACATTAGAGCTTCCACCTTGATTAAAAACTTGAGTTCTCGTTTGCTTTTCAATATCCCCAATTATACTCATGTTCAACAAACATGAGACCACGGACCATGAGAGTCAAAGCACCATCTGTTGTGTTCATCAAAATGCCATCAAGCCTCATAAGAATATTCCACCATTCCCTTTGATGTGTACAACACCCTTTTTTTTGCAAACCTAATCCCAAATATTACTTAACTAGTTCATCTACACAATACCTCTAGAGGATGCTTTACCATAACCCGATCTGACACAAAAAAACAAACTGTGCTAGATGCATTTAGGGCCTCGCCACAAATGGATAAAATTACAGCAAGTCCCAATGCCTTTCAGTCCAATTACACTTTACAAGCCACCTATAATGCAATAAACTTCCACTAAAAATCTTAATTTAGGAAGTTCAGAGTCCCAAAGTTATCCACCAATATATATGTCATGCCAGTGTTGAAGGGTGAAGCTATCTACTCATGTCCTTCAAGCTAAGTAATAGCATGTTACAGAGAAGCTCCCTTTTATGTGTAGACCCATAAGTGTCTCCAAAGAAGTAATTCCGTGATGAAATACCGCGTCCGCGTTTTTTTGACATAGAAAGAATGTTTGATCTCACAAAAGTTGGAACATACGTGAGGTATACTCAGACTATTGAGCAAGACAAACAAAGGGGGCAAAATATTTTTCTTTATTTATTTAATTATTTCTATTTTTAGGATTTTAAAAATAATTTATTGGTGATATCTCCATATTTTCCACTTTTCATTGCATTCTTCACATTTTCTAGCTCACCAGTATTTTTACATTATTTTTGATTTATCTTTATTTTTCTATGATTTTTATAGTAGTTTTTTATACGCATGAAAATACAAAAAATACAAAATACAAAACAAAAATACTCCGGAAATACGTGGAACCTTCATAGACACTCTATGAACTCCTTGTTGGAGTAGCAAGGTGTCTAGGTGCGAATCAAAGCGAATCACGTATTATAAGAAAATATGGAGAGAAATAAAAATAAGCGGAGATATATACGCAGATACTGCGTTACGGACCCGTTATCGAGCCTCCTGCGTTATTATCGAGAGGTCCCTGCGTATAGCAGCTCCTGCGTATATACGCAGCTCCTCTGGTATTGGACTCTCATGGATATAACCGCAGGTCTCCTCTATGTACGCACGGGTTTTTCGCCTCTTTTTCCCTCGCGCTATAAATACGTGCCCTTGCTCATTACAAAAACCACCCATTTTCTAACTGACCACGTCTATTCTATCTCTCCCCGCTCTAACTTACGTATTCTTTCTCTCATCTCTCACATCTAAATACATTCGTTCTTGAAGTTCTAAGCATCGATTCTGTTGTTCAACAAGCGAAATCAAGTAAAATTGAGAATTATCACCTAAAATCTTTTTGACTCTTCTTAATCTCTTTTTCCTTTTAATTGAGCTAATTATTGCAGCAGTTTCAATTAATCAATACAATAGAACCACTTTTTTAGCTGATATCTGTAAAGAGATAGTTTATTTCAATTTCGTTATTTCATTTACCTTTTATTTCATGTTGTATCATTACTAACCATTCTCTCTTTTGTAAGCCTCTCTAACGAATCGTTATTATTCGATTACGTTTTATTCGATCTAAACTAACAAAAATTTGATTGCGAGTGACAAGGTGAGTGCATAATTATTATGGTTTTCATATTTCTGTATTTTCATGGTGATGTATCCATATTGTATATATATTTCTATCATACTTGATATACTGCTTAAACAAGACCGGAATTCAATTGCGTATCAATTAATCAGATAACATGGACGACCGGTTTTTCTAAGCACCTGTTTAATATTACTGACAATGAAGCTATCGCTTGTCCATTATAAATCATGTTTGTATATAGCAAACTCCCATATAATATTAGATTAGTCACTTTCAGATAATTCAATGTCGTTTGATTCAATTGTATATATTTATGAAACTACAATGAGACCGATATGACCGCTACATCGGGCGGATTGGGTTACTGATTCAATCCGTACATGTCCCCAACCTCACACGTTGGTTACTGGACCTATTGTGGGCTCCTAGTTTGGCACAATGTTTCGGGCATCCTGAACCTATATAGGCACGGTGGCGATCCCTCAATTCTAACAACACACCACGCATTCACATGCGGATTCCCATGCGATCAATCCAGACACTGAAGCTGAGGTCAACCCCGTAAGGCGGTTGCGAAGCCCTAACAGTTATCGCTCGATCAAGTCCAAGAATCAGGACAAGGAAAATGTGGAATAATTTCAGCCTTAATGGCCTCAATTTCCATCGGATTGAAAAGGGTAGTGAGTAATGGCATGTTCCAATTGTGCTCTTGGAAAAGATCACRAACCGGAGATGGAATTTCAAGCTYTGAATCATGCAWTGATATAACTCTAAAATTTGGCAGCCTTGCGACCCAATGATCTTTCCAAATGTCAATGCTACAACCATCGCCAATTAGCCTTCTTGCACCTTTTGCTAGTAGATTACWAAYCGAACAGATATACTTCCATGTATAGCTTGTTATGGGACTAATCGTGRCATTAAAGAAAGAAGTATTTCGGAAATGCTGATTTTTTAACATACGAGCTACTAAGGAGTTCGGTTTGTCCAACATTCTCCARGCTTGTTTTGTAAGCATGGCTTTATTGAATGCAACCAGATTTCGAAAGCCTAATCCCCCTGCTTTTTAGGGAGCATAGAACTTCTCCCAACCGACCCAATGAATTCTTCTTTCATCCCTAYGTTGGCCCCAAAAGAAACCTTTACATAATTTCTCAATGTCGTTTAGGACACTCGCRGGGAGYAGAAAACATTGCATGGCATACGTGGGGATAGCCTAGATCATAGTTTTGATCAGTATTTCACGATCAGCTTGAGATAAGAAAACCTTCTTTCCACCCTTTGAGTT
>SNQN01010302.1:0-22421 GCA_008642245.1 Bassia scoparia
ATTAAATTGAGGGATAGTGAGTAATACATGATTTTGAAATATGATTGCAAGACATATGAAATAAACTATATATGAAATGTTTGATTGTAATCTTTAATATTCTATCATATTTTCTACATTAGTTATAATATTATTTTTTTGAAATATACTAATAATATGCATATAATCTTGCGATATCTTTGTTATCATGCAATTATATATTTTATGATTTTTTTTTCGTTTTTACTATTATACATAACATAGAAATAAAATCTTGTCTTATTTTTAACATTGCATTATTTAAGATGCAATAATATCTTTCTATATAGTAAATGTAATATTTTATTTCTATTATTATAATTTATTTATTATTACGATATATATTATGCTATAAGACCAACAAATCACGGAGTGACAAATGTCATCCCCACGTTGATCCGCTTGTCTTATAATATAGAAATATAGATAGATGTGCAATGAGCGAAGATTGGTGTACAAGRTTGGATTATTTTGTGATTACGTTCAGGTTAGATTATTAAGTGCAGACCACCAAAAGATGGAATTATTAGTTTCTATTTTTCCTATTCTATCTAATCAGCAAATAAATTGTATCATTGAAATACCCGAAAATCAACAAATTAGTAAAATACCAATTTTATACATTTTACAACCAAATTAGCACATGTTATACCAAACTCATAACATTTCAAAAAATCCATCTCTGTATTCTCCCATATTTGCCACTACAATTCGGATATTTTGTGAGGGACTAATTATATTCCCTCATTGGCTGAAATTCGACATAACCAATGTGCTGCTAAAAGAGCTCTCCTTCATTTGTATATACTTGTACAAGATTTGTATAATAATTTAAAGAAAGAATAATTTCTTTTWAAAAAAAAACTAATGTCACGTTTTGAACCCTAATTTTACTATGCATGAATTACAATTTATCTGAGGTACCCAATGCAGAAAATTCTGTGAGACCAAAAAATGGCAAAATGTCAAACTTTTATCAAAAGAAGGCACTGTGTTGTTATTTAGTTCTGCATCTTTTTAGCTTTGATGAGCTTCCATTTGTCCTTGAGATCAGCAGAAGTGCGAGTTCCATCAAAGACATGACGTCCATATTCCAAAATTTTCAACCATGGGATATTCTTATTAACCTTCAATGAAAATGTCTTAACACCTTCCTGCAATACAGAAGCGATTGAATGACATCTTTCATCTTTGGCTTTCTAATTATTCTGAGTATTTAATTTTCAGAGATTAGTTCAAGTCATCAGTTGATAAGTGCAAAATATATCAGATATTCAGATCCTTCTTTGTTAGAAACTACCAATTAGAAGTTCAGCTCAACTCACACATTAAAGTAGCAAAAAATGGATGTGAATAACAAATCATAAGGTGGTTATTATAGGTAAAAAACACAGTGTTTTATATAGGAAACCTTATTTCACTAAGACAGTAAAATGCATAGCATATGAAAATGGTCAAGCGAAAAACAAACCTCTAGCATTTCTACTTCTTGGACCATCCATGGTAGTTTCTTACGTCTTGCATTAGGAAAAGTAGTTGACTGCTGGCTGCATATAAACTGAAAAACCTTAACTTCATTCAAAAATGTTACAGTGAAATTTCCAGGTTAGTTATCTAAATGAGAGAGATTCATCATCGTGACATATCTTCATTCTAAAGAAAATACAGATTTAAAACAATTGCACTGAAATAAAGAAGTGGAAAACTATTTAAAAGATTAAGATTAAAAAATCTGAGAGGAAGTGTGGGATTCATATTTCCTTGGAAGGACAGAGGATAGGGAAGAGAACTGAAAGATTCCTTCCTTTGACGGAAATATTTTGGAAGAAAATAATCCCCCCAACCAAAAACTCAAATAATATTCCATTTAAATTTTTAAAAATAAATAAAAGAAAAATTAAATTTAAGAGTTTAAAAAGACAAAAAATAATGGATCACATAGCTTACATTTGTTTTATGGATTTCACTTTGCGGTTTGATTCACCATGTGTAGCAAAATCATTTTCAGAACATCCAGAGGATTCTCCATGCTGGTGAACGTCTTCAGTTCTTTTTTATTTGCCTCTTCTTCACAGCATGTAGTCTATGAGGCAGGTAGTCAGATATTACGTGATTCAGTATCATCTACAGAACCAAATTCCTCATTCGACACAGATGCATTTTCATTTCTGTCATGTTGGGAGCATTTTTACTGTCTCTAATTGTCCTTCAATTGTCTTTCCATGACGACCTTCTCGAATACAAGCGGTTCGATCAACGTTCTTTCCACACAATCTTCTCTCACGTTTCAAGAAACACTCATCTTGAACTGAGCTGCACTTCTCTGTACCGAATTCTTCAGCTTCCTCTTCTTGTCACCACCCCTGGTGCTTGGAAGCTCTGACACTTTCTGCTAATATCTTCCACTCCCTTAAGACATTTCTCTAATTTCTTTGGTGAAATCGGATGCTTTCTTGTCCGATTTCCTAACTCATGTATCACTTCCGTTTTGCCTTCCAGGTGGGTTTCACAGGATCTTGTCGTGCATTTTCCTGAACTGTTCTTTCCGCACTTCCATTGCAATCATTTCCAATTACAACAGATTGATCAGCATTCCCTAAATTGTTTACCCTTTCACTCCTAGGAAAGCATTCTTGAGATTCAACCTGCTTGTCTACTGCCTGTTATCTTGTGATATTTAAGAACATATTCTTTGTTTCTGTACATGGCAATGATTCACATTCATCCTCACAAGAAATACAGCAGCTTTTCATGCTTTCATCCTGGTGTTTCAAATGCTCTTGTTGATGAACTTGATAAAGTCATCCTTAACACTACTAGCATCTTTCCTTTCCTTGACAATTGTTGTGCTTCTGGCCTTTTCCTCTCAAACTATTGGAATTATTTCAGATGCCCAGCATCATTCCTAATCCCTGTATCCAGAAAACCAACAAGAGACTGTCTGGCCAACAAGGCCTTCTCCCTTGCTTGGTCTCGTTCAACAAGCGATTGTTTATATAAACAATACGGACAGTAAAAGCATCCCTTGTCATCAAAGTGAGCAACACAAGGCATGCAACTCTCATGAACAACAGTTGGACAGCCCTGATTACTGCAAACCAAGACTTCACCACGTTTGTGGCATTTTAACAGGAAGTTTTCAGGCTCTTCATGTTTATAGAAAATATTGCTCATATTTCAACCCCATAAAAAGTGCTTAGTTGCTAGAGCAAGCATTTTCTTTCACATTACATCAATTCCTACAATTTAGAAAGAAATAAAGAATATAGTTAACAACAGCACACATAGCTAAAGAAATTTCAACACGGTAACTAACAATACATAAAAGTTTCTTTGAATAATTGGTGGAAATGAAAACACAAATGATCCCCTCTCTGAACAAAGATGAGTGGAGGGAACAAATGCAGTATTCTAAGAGTTCATAGCAAAAGTAGGAAAACATACAGGCATACAAACCAGATCTACCACTTACAGACCAGTAAACAATCTGAATGTTAGGTCTCTCACCTAGGGCAAAGGCATATAATGTCAACACAAAATAACTGCATTGTTTTGGAAGTTGTTCAACTCAAGTTGATCTTAGCTGACAAGTTGCTTATTAAATCATGACAAAGATAACTAGTAAATATTCGTACGTAGAGCCTGTACAGTAGATTCAAAAGACCGAGAAAAAAGTACTACAACACCATACTCATATTTACGTGGAAGATACTCTGTACAAGAAAACCTTAAATACATGATTATTGAATCCAAATGCATGTCCTACACATGTATTTTGTATGCTTTCACTATCTATGAATACTCTAGATGAATCCACTAACACTTGGTAAATCACCGACAAAGTTTTTCATCTTATCAATCTACCTCACTTCCCTTTAGTGAAAGAATTCACAAAAAGAAACAGCTTATAGTTTGATTGTATTGATGAAAGCTTAGATAACCTCAAACAAAATGAAACAGGATGGGAGCCAAGTTCACACCCATGAATGCCATTGACAGCAGTGGAGAGCAGGATGCAAGTGTACAACCACGGCAACAACACATCTCAACATGCAACACAAACAACCCACAAAAGAGGAGAGCCAGGTGCCAAAGGATGGGGTTTGCAGGCACACAACTAGCTAGGTGAACGAAGAATTACATGAGTCACTTGAGTGAGTGCATGGAGCGATTGGAGTTATGAGGTGCTACTGTCCCTAAATAGTAAGGTTAGTTACATTGGTAGGTACTTTGAACACTTACAGAGAAGTGTAGAGTTAACTATTTGTACTTAGGAGGCCTACAACATTTCATGATAAAGCAAACTTGATACACTCTTACGGAGAGAGTTTAACTACTTGTACTTAGGAGCCTACAACATTTCATGAGAAAGCAAACTTGATACACTCTTATGAAGAAAAATGCAGACACTAGGTTAAATGTGACAAAATTATTTTTGGTGAGCAGCCTTTTTAAAAACTTTTGGTATGGCAGAGCCATGCACCTTGATCCAGATTGTTCTAGTGGCCACTGCTTTCTTTTGCACGCACATGGAGTTCATGACAAGCCTGTGTCACTGTTTGTTTGGCATGTTTGCTTACCAAAGGATGAAAAATCAAGGATTTTGGCTGACGCCAATGGCGGATCAAGAAATAATGTATAATGGGGTCAGAATAAATTTAGTATGTTTATATGGGGTCAATTAGTTAATTTAGTCTAAAGATATTGGCAAAATCTCCCAAATSTACAACAAAAAGGAAAAATTGATTCTAATAATCCCTACTTTTAGTCGTCCGCTCGTAATAATCCCTATTCAAAATATTCTCATAATAATCCTAACTTATAGCCCCRTCTTCTCATAATGATCCCGTGTTAGAAATAACTTGTAAAAATAGGTAATAATTGATGATTAACGTGTATTATCGTGATTGCGGTRGTAGTTGATCGTGTTTGGTGGTGGTGTTAATCATCAATTTTTATCTATTTTTGCTCGTTACTTTTAACATGGGATCATTATGAGAAGATTGGACTACAAGTTGGGATTATTATGAGAATATTTTGAATAAAGATTATTACGAGCGGACGACCAAAAGTATGGATTATGAAAATCAATTTTTCCTAACAAAAATTCCATTATTTTGGGTTTCAAGTGGCGTCAAGTGACCCCACTACACTATACATGGATCCGCCTCTGGCTGAGTGAGGCCTTCTTTAAATTTATGACAACCATGTGGAGGTCTTTTTTCCTTACCTTAAAAACCTTCATCATTTTTCTTATTAAATAAGTATAAAACCAAATTGGTTAATCCGAATACTGTTGTAGTTGTGTATGCCCTTTAACTATGTTGTATACTTGTATCTCCCTTTCCCAAAACTTCATAGTTTGACTCATAATCCTGAGCATCTCCTTTTTTTTAAAACTAGTTTTTAAGTGCACGCTATGCGTGCTTAAAACTAAGGAGAAAAAAATTGTTAATCTATATTTAAATTTGACGCTCTTTCAATTGTAACCTTTTTAAATATTGTATCATTTTTCAATCATAATTCATTTTATTACCATGAATGTTTTAACTTTTAAGAAGTAGTAGTTTATTTGGTAAATTTAAAACCTTCCTTTATTTGAAAATTTTAAAGTAGGAAGTGAATAAATTAAGAGAGCTTTAAATATGTCAATTTATATTTATTAAAGGGTAAATCGGACATTTCCTAAGGGGGACACCATTGCTCCCCCGGGCTTATATAATAGAGATATATATTAGTTTCTCTTTGTAATAAAGAGTAAATGTCACACAATCAAAACTTTTTGTACTAAAATTGCCTTTTCAATTCTCCACCAACTCAAACCTAATCAAGACTTTGAAAGCTAATTTTTTTTTTAATCCTTTAACAGTTGAACGGGAAGATTAATGAGACTTGTTGTTACTCTATTGTGTAGAATATTGGGCTTCTAAGAAACAATAATTTAGAAGTGGAGTTCAYGGAGGTGCATATGTTGAGATGAATGTGCAAGAACACTCTAATGAATAGAATAAAAAATTAAACTATTCGTGTCGAAGACATTACAAGCAAATTAATGAAAAATCTTCTGCTCCCTCCATTTCAAAAAATAAAATAAAATTTAACAATCACATCGACACGAAATCCTAAACAAAATTTGCAAATGGAGATTAAAATGTTTATAAATTGTGTAATTAAGATAATGATGAGAGAAAAAGTGGGGGAAACAAAACCCATCAAACAACTACTATTACCATCACCACCACCCACCACCACCTTACCCCGGCTACCCACAACTAAGATCAACCCGACGACCCTCAGCTAGAAACCACGAACCATGCCATCACCACGAGGCCTCAATTGAACCCCCAACAAGCACAAACCACCACCAAACCCCAATGATACCCCARCAACCATGAACCACTACCACCAAGCCCTAATCAAATCCCCAACAACCCCGAACAACCACCACAAAGACCCAATCAAACCGCAAACCATGAACAACCAACAACCAACCACTAGCCAATTAAACCCCAAGCACGAACTCCACGAGCTGCGAACACCCAGACAAAAACCAATCAAACTCCAAAGAGTCGTGAACATGAAGCAATCAAACAACAATGCGACGATGATGTGAAAGAGCGTCGAAGGGATGAGAGAGCATGAGATGTCAGTTTGGCTGAGGGTTGTTGCGGTGGTGATGCTAGGGTTATTGCGGTAGTGTTAGGGGGAGAGAGTGGTGGTTCTTAGGTGGAGATTATTATATGTTTAATGAAATTAGATTATAGAATGATAATGTTATTCAGGGTAATTAAGTATGATTTAAGTTATTTTTGTAAGGGTATAATAGACATTCCATTAGCTAAAACTTACCAAAGAAAGAAAAAATAACTTCGTAGCATTTAAAATGAAATTTTCATTTAAGAAAAGTGTTGCAAGTTTTTTGAAACGGAGGAAGTACATTGATTTGGACATGTAAGATGGAGATGTCGCAAAGTACCGGTTTGTAAAATAGAAGATTTGGAATCATAAAGAGCTCAAACGAGATAAATGTAGAGCATAAATTACTTGGTTGGAACTTGGAAGGAGTTAGGAAAGATATGAAACAAATAGACTYGCCACATATTCTTGATCTTAAGGGATGAATGAGGAAAATCTTTGTAGATGATTACACTGAATAATCACTTTTGGTTGATRTAGRTGACCCCACTTAAGGAATTAAAGCTTAAGTTGACTCATTGATTTATTTTTCWAATATTTTTTTTWAAARAAATAAAAACATTAGMAACCACAAAGCCTCCTAAATGTTCCACAATGCCCATGAGATTAAATTACAAAGGGTACCAATGCCTAAAACAAAAGAATCCCTAATTTGAATAGGTGCACTTGTGGAAACAGAGGAAGTAAAAACAATGAAGTTAAAATTCTTGAACCGAGGAAAATCACAAGAGCCTTCTGGAGATTTTAGCTAACTATTATAAGCAATGAATAGTAGTATGTGATTAGCAAATAATGTATGGTATAGTAATACTATACAAAACTAGGAATCTAAGGACAGTCCTGGAAAGACAATGGCAAACCAAGTTCCCAATTATGGCGAAGAGACAACCCCTGGATAAGCCCCCTCAAGGAGCACCAGCGTATATCCCAAAATCCAACTTAATTTGTAATTCGTGACCACATTTCATCTACTCCAATAATTACTAACAAACAACAATCACCAACAAAATTAAAAGTCACTAACAAAGTAAAAATTACTAGCAAGTAACACCCACTAACAAGAAACAACATCAAAAACCGAACAAAATCAAAGAAAGTAAGAAATTAAGAAACAAGAATTACTAGCATTCCAACAATGACTGACAAATTAGAACAAAATGTAACAATTGCTAAGTAGTAGGAAATAAGGATCAAAAAAGTTCATACGAAAGGGCGACTGTAACGGACTTGCTCCTGCGACTTGAAGAGGCGGCGAGTTGAAGCTGGCTTGACACGGCCCGGCGGAGTGGCGAGTAGATTAGGGGCCTGGGGTTTTGTTTCAAGAGTCGAGATTGATTATTTGGTGTTTTCCTGCTCTTTGTTTATGAAGATGGCGCTACATTGTCGTCATCGGACTGATTTCCGTGAGTCGAAACTCGCAAACGACTTACGGAGTAAAAAAACAAAGTCGCAGTTTCGTCTAAATGGACTTTTTTACCCCTACACTCAACCTCTATTTTCATCCTTCCATCACACACTTTAACATATATTCTCTCTCTAAAACACAACCAAAACCACCAAAACTTCAATCACAATATGGCTGAAAATACTAAACTTCCACCAATAGTGTTAAAGAAGAAGAAAAAGATGCAGGAGTTAGCAAATGTTGCGACTGCATTTCTACAGAAGGAGGCGACGACTAGTACATTGCAACTTGCAAGAAATGTCATCCTCCATGGTGACGGAGCATGGGGCATCGACGACGAAGGTTGAGGTAATTTTTTTATTTCTCGGTTTGTGGTGCCTCGCCTAGATCGTCTAGTCTCGCCWGGTCTAGGCGGCCATGCCTTGGTTGGCTCGCCTAATCTGGGAGGTCGTACCAAGGTTGCCTCGCTAGATCTAGGCGAGCAACCATRTTTTTTTTWWWAAAAWATTGTTTTWTTCCATTTTTTTAAACCTAATTTTTCTAAGTTGTTGATTATTTATTATTTATGTACATGTTAATTAGAATATTTATCGAATAATTGTATTAGAATTATTGCAAATAATTAATTTTTTGGTGGAATTATAGCATGCCTAAAATGATTTAATTCTTGAGAAATTGTTGATATATTAATTTGTTGAGTATTCATTTTTATTTACATGTTAATTAGAATATTTATCGAATAATTTTATGAGAGTTATTGTGGATAAATAATTTTTTTATATGATTTTAGAAGTATTATATGAGTTTCCTTAGGAGATAATTATGTCGTATAATATGAGTTTTTCGTGTTGCATTAGTAGTTACGTAATTTTAATTGATTATTATTATAAGTATATAGTTAAGTAGTAATTATTAGTATAAGTATACAATTAATTAAGATGTGTATAAGAGACAGCTATAATAATTAACAATTTTTTATAATTTATAGTTAAATTATATGGTTAAATAAGTATGGAGTAATTAATTAATTAATCTTTAATAAATATTATTAGCAAAATGTTTTGTAAGAATTAACTCGTTAGACAGTTAATATTATAATAAATTTAGATTTTTGTTGTTGATCGTTATTCTAAATTACGTTTTAATAATCCAGCCTCCTCGTAATGGTGCGGGTAAAGGTGTGCTTATGCGTCCGCGTGGGGAGGATGGGTCGGGTCCTTGTCATCCTCATTCACGTGGTGTTTCTCCCTCAGTACGGAGGGAGAGACCTACCCGAGATGTGCGACGACGATTGCATATGCCGGGTCACGACGAGAGGCGAGGCAATGAGGACATGGCGTTTAATGATGATGGTGCTGATGATGATGTAGAGGATGACACTGATCCTTTCGTTGGTGACATTAAGGGGCGATCAGATCACGTTGGCCAATGGACGGTGTCTCAAGGTCCCAGAGGATGGTTTATTGTTGCGGAGGGCAGCTCGCGGAGTAGAAAGCCTTGTAAGGGGAAGGCTGCGAAGGCTGACGATGGGTGGGTGACTGCTCCTGTATTCAGTGGTCCCGAGGACATCAATCTCCTTCCGTTTATTGGCGGTCATGTTGCACTTGGTATTTGGAATGGAGAACCTCGAAAGGTGCTGAGGTGTCATACCAAGTACACAATTGCCCAGACATTGGGGATTTGGATCCGAAACTTGAGTCCGGGGTCGCAAATAAGAGTCCGTGAGTCTGGGATATGGCATATCCCGTTATGAATGTTCTMTAATGTTGATGTTCCGCTCATATCAGCCTTCGTTGAGAGGTGGCATCCGGAGACGAACAACTTCCACTTACCTTTTGGTGAGATGAGGAACAACCCCTTGATCGGCTGCTACGACAATCGCGACACTCCCATGAAGATGGAACCCACTGGGTAGACCATGACTTCTTAGGTGCACCTTGGTTGTTTGACGTTCGTCACAGGTTCTGAGATGGGATTTAACGGATCCAAATGAGGATGAAGTTTCCCATGAATCATACAAGCTATCAACCTCCTAACTGATGGATCGCTTGCTCTAACCTCGTCAACTAACTCCATAAGGAATTGTGCATCTTGTTCCGCCTCCTCCGCAAATGTCGGTACGTCGACTCCATCCCCAATGATCAAAGTCGTTTAGAACGGGTCGACCTCACCAAATACACACCTCGAACCTCATCCATGGACATTGAAATTGAACAAGCACATGGTATGTTGTGAGTCGCCATCACCACACAGTCACACTTCTCCACGTCATAGTCCCAGGCTTTTAACTTGACAATMTCTTTCGCCATAAGTGTCATACAATAAGTCGACACCTTACCTTGAATGTGCACAAAGGTAAGAAATCCATCAAATTCAGTGTCATGCTTTTGCCTACAACTCTCAAGTGAGTTCTTAATCTGAATTATTTGAGTGTCAATTCCGGCGTGCATCTCCTCAAACAACGTGTCAGCAGCAAACATAGAACTCTGAATCCAACTTTTGATGTAAGAGTGCTAACTTTCGGTTTGACAATTAGTAGTGTTGCCAAAATGATAAACCTCATTTGTCCATGCTTCCACGAACTTCTCCTTATGTTGCAACCATGTTCGGTCGAGGTACTCCCCAATCTTCGTCGTCCCTTCATGGTACGCAGAAATAACAACCTTCATTTCAGTCTTGGTGTACCCAACCCAATACCATTTCTTCAAAAGGCTAAACTTGTTCCTCTTGTACTCCTCCTCTATTGCAGAAGCAAGCAATCTTAACCACGATCCTCTTCCAAATCTAGTGGCAACCCCGAATTGACTCGTCTTTCTGCGAACCCAACCCTCAACATCATGATTGATATGCCATGTGCAAAGCAAGTGCGCAGAATCAGGGAATATCTCACAAATGGGGGTGAACAAAGCTAACTCCCGATTAGTCACAATGACATTCGGTTTTACCCGATCCCCAATCAAGTTAGCGAGCATCTATATAGACCACCTGAAAAAAATCAAAATAATGATTAAAATAACTAACAAATAATTAATTTATTATCGCATAAATAATAACTATTAATACATGTAGTCTGCCTCCGCTTTAGTCTTCAACAATGCCCGTTCATGTTTGTCGGAGTCATGCTTATAATCTCCAGCAAAGGATACTTGTAACGATTTGTCTTGTATGTTGAATCCAACAGTATCAGATGTGGATAAGTCCAAAGGAGGTTCACCGACTCTGGATGCGCCAAAAAAGTGCTAGTCACACACCTAGTATCATAAGAATCAATCCAAAACAAGTACTTATGCTTAACTGCTAACGTGAGGAGCTGTTGAGCTGGATTACTACCGTCAGCTTTCTACCTCTTCAACCAATCTCTGCAGTTGCTTATGTGCTTCTTGTTCGGGTTTTACTCAGAAAAGTTCATCCTAATAGCTCTCAAAATTGGAGCAGGTTTTACTTGCGCACTGGTCATGACCTCAACCATATTTACCGCGGGGGGAGTAAGTACGCTAACTTGTCGGTGACCCTCCTCATATACCATTAGACTGTGATTGTGTTTCCCATATTTATCCATTACGAACACGAACCACACAACCCCTTAGATGATACTTTGATTCGAAAAGGGCAGCCAACCCCCTTTCTCTTCATATGCCTACGTCGATTTGACTCCAAATCCCGTGGGACCTTTGACTTCCCACGGTCGTAATGCAAGTAGATGTCAACAATCCCATTATGAGTCTTGACAGTGTTAATCACTAAGAAGAAGCCTAATTTGATTGCCATGCTCTTAACCCATTCAATGGGTTTTTTTTACGGGAATGAAATGTGTCCTTTGGAATGAAGTGCGAGTTGTAATCTACCTCATCGCCAACACCGGTAGGTGAATAATCACAAAAAAATTGTTTAATTAGTATAACATGCGTCTAAATTAATTTAACGAAGTGAACTATGTAAATCGATAAGTCGTGAATTTAATAAAATTAAACATAATTAAATTAGAATTCAAATTTTAAAGAAAATCACCAAAAACAATTTTTTTTAGAAATGTATCACGCCCAAAATAGGCGAGAAGCACCATGGCCAACTCGCCCAAAACAGGCGAGAGTGACCATGTTCACCTTGCCTATAAAACAAGCGGCTAGACCATGGTTACTCTCGCCTGTTTTGGGCGAGCTGGCCATGGTACTCTCGCCTATTTTGGGCGAGAGGGCCTTGGTCAGGCCAAAAAATTGGGGCAAGGCGAGAAATGTACATCTCCCATGATTAATCCGATGTGTTCAGGTGTAATTTTCGACGACTAGTGGCTGAAATGTGTCAAATGTGGTTGTCGGTGGTGGTTCACGGTGGTCGGTGAAGTTAAGTGACACAAACTATTATTCTAGTGAGAGAAAGTTTTTTTAAACGTAAGGGCAAATGGGTCCTATCACATGAAATTGCGACTTTATTTTAAGTCGTTTGCGACTTTGTTTAGCATTTCAGTTATTATTATGAGTTAAACTAGATAATATCCTTGCGATGTAAAGTTGTAAGAATGACAAAATGATAAAAATACGTGTATATGAAGTTTTCTTGAAGAGGTTATTTGAATTGTGCATGTATCATGGTATTTTCAAAGAAGTAAAAATAAAATTGTAACTTAATAAATTTTTATTTCCTTCTTTATATGATAAAATAAAAATTAATAAAGATGTACCTTGTCATTTTTTATTTTATTTTGTTGCAAATTGATTATAACTATAAGCACACTGATTTTATTTAAAACATAATTGTGGAATGAATACAGTTGGAAGTGAAAGACATGTGATGAATTTTCAAAGTAAAAAAGTATGAAAAGTCTAGATTATTTACATAAGTGTTTTCCTAAGAAAGTCTACTTCAGACATGTATTTATTCTGATTATTTACATATGTGTTATGCAAATATAATAAATGAAACAATGAATCAAATTAATGTCTTATGAAAAGTACAAATATAAAATTTTAAGAAGCTCATGGGAAATTGGTGCTATGAGGCTTGGAAAGATGTTATTAGCATTTACTTTATTTATGGAAAATAATTAAAATAAATAAGAAAACACTAAAAACTTTAATAAAAAAATCAATGCAAAACCTTGGGAGGGAAATTGATAGGATTTTAGGAATCAAAATTTACTTAGTGGGGATTGCTTTAGTAGGATTATTACTAGATTAACCCTGTGCGTTGCATGATTTATATACTTTGTTTTTTCAAAAAGAAAAAATTAAACGAAACGTTACAATTTACAACCAAATAACGTACTCCGTAAGTTCTGTACACAATATTCAAATTTCAAATTAAAACCGCCTAATAAGGTGTTTGTTATTTTACAACTTATAGTCGCTTAATGTTTAACAATAATCAAATCGTAGCAATATGAATATTTTCCAAAAAAAAGTCTTGTTATTGAAAAACAACCATATGGTTCTTTATCGAGAAAAAAAAAACATACGATTTCAATTAATTATACTCCATAAGTAAAACTATAAATGACTATAAATTGAGGGAAAATTGTGGTGACTATACATTAAAAATCAACTACATTAAGTTATTCATTAATAAGAATATAATTTTTAACTATTTTTACTCTTTTAGAAAAAAAAGGTTTAGTGATAATTTAACTTCTAGCAAGAAACTAAGCCCATGTTTATATATTAATAAGAAAATTAAAGAAAAGAAAAAATGATATCATTTTTAATTTTGGAGGAAACTATTTTAATGAAATGTTGATATGTGTCTCATGTTGATGTAAGCGGGTTTTGTTATAAACCGTAGTACAGAGTAAAATACTTATGAAGTACGGAGTATATAATTTTAGATCAAATGTTCGATTTTAAAAGAAATTTTGAATTACCCATATTAAAACATAATTCTTAAAAATAAAAGTGTTCAAAAATTTAAAGTTAAACCTTAAATTTTCCAAAGCAAATTTTTTAATTTATAATCATTATTAATATTTTTTTATCATATTTTATTCAATCACTAAATAAGGGGAGTTGGGAGGGAAAAATAGAAAGGTGGGGATTGCTTTAGTATAGTTATAGCCTATATGATCCCGAGCAACTGCTCAAATTTTCAATTAAAAAAAATGAAAACTGTAATTTAGAAATATGAATTAGTGACTAAATCATTAATTGAAATTTAAAAAGATAAACTAATCAAATTAATTTAATATACTAAGTCTTAAACATATAGAGTTTAAAAGTATTTCCATAATAAGATTAAAAATGGTATCAATAAAATTAAGGAAAAATTGCTAACAACTACCTACTTTTTTTTCCAACTTTGAAAACAACTACCCACTTTTTTTTTTTTTTTTTTAAAAAAAAAACAACTACCGACTTTTTTTATAAAGTTTGCAAACCACTTTTTTTTGGTCATTTCATTGATTCCGGGGAGGGGGTAGACTGAAAACCGGAGTCTGTGGGGCCCACCAATGAGTATAGCGGTTTGCAAACTTTATAAAAAAGTGGGTAGTTGTTTTCAAAAAAAAAAAATGCATCTAGGAATTGCTAAAGAAATAAATGTAATGTAAAAATAAAAATAAAAAACTAATAAGTTTGGGAGGGAAAACTTCTTTTAGTGGGGATTGATTTAGTAATATTATATAGATATAGATATATAGATTGTCGTTGGAATAACTATAGTTGAATTAGAGTTAGGATCTTCTCCATTTCTTCCCATCCATTTCCTATCCTAAGATTATGACACCTAATTTATCATTAAAATAAAAAATTTAAAACTCCTTTATTTCTCTCTTCATACATCATCAACCATTGATTTAGGAAATGAATCTTCCATTTCCTTTAAGAAATGGAGAGGGTCTTGACTCGTTGAATTATAGTTCGACAAATGGTTTGAGCATATGCTATATTTGTCAAKGAATTGAACTATAATTTGAGTTGGAAAATAACCATTTGAGCATATGATTTCCAACGACTATGGATAAATGCTCAAATTGTCTCTTGGTTTCCAACGACATTTGACTGATGAGTTTGAAATGCTTAAATTATTAGAGCATGTGTAGTGGTGAGTGGTTGGGTCTTGCCTTAGGAAGAATGGTTGAGTCATGGGTTGTAATAATGAAAAAGTGGAAGAAGCAAAGAATCTTAGGAAGATAAATCTTCCTTCTCGTCGTTTGAAGACGAGATGCAAGACGAGGGTTCGTTGGAGCAGGTCCCATGCTAGTTTGACGTGGAAAATAATTTTTTTGCTCCTTTTTCAACAAAATGGCGACGTATCATGAGGCATTGAATCAATAAGCCGCATTTTGGAACAAAATCAAGCCAAAACAACATGCTGACAGTAGCAGGCCAACAACACACACGACCCCCCAATGGGCAACTTCCAAGTGTGTTGATGTTTACCTTTTGGTAACATAATTCACATTCTTATTTTGCTAATTTCTTCATTGTAAAAAAAAAATAAATAAATAAATAAAATTACCAAAATTCATAATTTTTCGAGATTTGTAAATAGACACCAATTTTGATATATTTTGATACGCATTTGCATTTCTCCCTCTTAACAATTAATTCTTTATTTCCCAAAATCTTATAAAAATCACTAATCTTGACTAATTATTATCTCTAATACATTTACAAGTAAATTAAAAAAATAATAAATAGAAGGAAAGTGATGAGTTGGAAGAGAGAGAAAGTGTTGCGGGGATATAGTTAAAAAGAGTATGGGAGAGAGCGATGAAGAGATTTTTTGGTTCATTATTCTGATAAAAATGAAGGAAATTTTCTTAGGAATTGCGAAAAATAAAGATGAGTGAGAAAGTGGTAGAGTGAGAGGGATGAAGGAACCAAAAAATCCCCACTACACATGCTCTTATTTCTCTTGGTTTGTTAAATAATTGTCGTCATATGTCAACTCATCAATCATCATCATCATCATCATCAATCGTCATCAATCATCATCTATCAATCRTCATATGCCAACTCATCTTTATCATCTATCAATTATTATGCTCAACACGTGTAATTTTCTTTTACTTGTGTTTGTTATGTCCCTTTATGTTCTCTCATATCTTTACATTTACTCTGTTTTTTATACTTATATTTATTTCATCCTTTCATGCTCCTATAACTATTGACTTTATGTTATTTTTCATATTTGCTCTATGTCCTTTCATCCTCAATCTTTTCATATACCATGTAAGCCTTTATAACAATATTTATATGTCACCCCCATTTTACGTAAAAGCTCGTGCTCACAAGTCATTACAAATTTCCTTCAAGTTAGTTGCTAATTTGCTATTTTGGGCCTGTTTACTTCAGCTTATTTTCAATTCAGTTCAACTCTGTTCAGCTCAGTTCAACTCTGTTTAGCTATGTTAAGGTAAGTTCAACTTAATTATTTTGTTAATTAATTTGTTACTAACGATAATGATGATAATGATGATAATAATAAGGAAAAATTGGGGATAAATACCTAGTTTCGAGGCCATTTTGAAAATAAATACCTAGATTCAGTTTTATTTTACTTAAATACATAGTTTCGTCGAAAACTTTAAATTTCGGTACCTACTAACGGATATATGCTCAGCTGTTAACAAATCCATCCATATGTGTGGGGCCCACTCTTTTTTTTTTAATTCCTCCATTCTCTTCCCGACATCCCACTCTCCTCCTTCTCTCATCCCTTTCTCCTCTTCAGCACTCATTAGCAACAAGCCAACAACATCAACATCATCATCAACAACATCAAAATCATCATCGCCCTCATCAACATCATCACCTTCATTGCCTCTCTCCTCTCGAAAACATCAGCAACCCTCATTTTTTTGGGTTTGATTTTTGAATTTTTGGGCCTTTGATTTTTCTTTTTTTTTTGGGTTTGATTTTCGATTTATGGAGTTTGATTTTTGTTTGTTTGGTTTGATTTTCGATTTTTTGGGGTTTGATTTTCGATTTATGGAGTTTGATTTTTGTTTGTTTAGATTGATTTTCGATTTTTTGGGGTTTGATTTTCGATTTATGGAGTTTGATTTTCGTTTGTTTGGTTTGATTTTTTTKKTTTTTTWWKGKTTKRWTTTTYSKTTTTTKGGGKTTKRWTTTWWTTTTTTTGGTTTGATTTACGTTTTATTGGGGCAGTAAAATAGCAATGCATTAATGTCAGAACATGTGAGCCAAGCCATCTCATCTCAGCATTATTTTTTTATTTTTCGTTTTTTTTGTTTAATTTTCGTTTTTTGGGGTTTAATTTTCGTGGTTTTGGTTTGATTTTTCGTTTTTCGGGGTTTAAATTTYGTTTTTTGGCTTGATTTTTGATTTTCGAGTTTTTTGTGTTTGATTTCCGTTTTTTTGGGGTTTAAATTTCGTTTTTTTGGTTTGATTTCCGTTTTTTTGGGTTTAAATTTCGTGGGTGGTGGATTTGTTTTCTGGTTGCGTTGATTGAGGTGGTTAGGGCAAATTCATGGGTGGTGATCGTGGTTTCGTGTTGTGTTGACTGCGGTAGCATGGAAAACGATTTCCACCGACAATGGAGGTGGTTCAAGTGGCAGTGGTGAGGTGAGGAAGAATGGAGGTGAGGTGAGGGAAGAAGAGAGTCATGTGAGTGGCACGTGAGGTTTGAACAGATCTTTAACAACTTTGTTATTATTTGATAGAAATTCGTAACTAGGTACTGATTTTTAAAGGAAACGTCGAATGTAGGTATTTAAGTAAAATAAAACTGAATCTAGGTATTTATTTACAAAGTGGCCTCAAAACTAGGTATTTATCCCCAATTTTTCCTAATAATAATGATACTAATACTAATACTAATAATGATAATGATAATGATAATGATAATGATAATGATAATGATAATGCAAATTGATAAGATAATGATAATGAAATGATAATGATAATGATAATGATAAATAAATAAATATAATATATAATAATAATATAAAAATAATAATAATAGTCAAAGTTAAACGTTTTAGTGTAATATCATTAATCCAACTTTTCAAGTATATTATATTTCGATATTATTTAAATAGTAAATATTAACAAAAATATATCATAATAAATAGTGAAATATTAATCCATGATTAATATTAATCCAAAATAAATATTAAACTAAGCTAAATAGTTTAATATTAATCCAAAAATTATCCTATTATAAAAAAGTTAAAGAAAAGCGAAAAAATCCAAAAAAAAAAATCAAAAAAAGCAAAAAATGAAAATAAATAAAGGCGAAAAACGAATTTTGGTGGTCTTGCATTTCCTCTTTTTGAGTCAAGTCAATAGCAAGGAATGATTACTATTAGGCCATGCATTGAGTCTAGTCAAGGAAGCTAGTCATGCATTATTTCTAAAAATCAGTCTATTACACTCTCATGCAAATAGATCATCTACACGACAGCCTTGTAGGTCGACAGCTAGCTCATGAGGAAACTCCAGTCCCATTCCTTTTCCAAAAGGAACGTTCGGCACCCCAAGTCTAGGTCCTCTAATTTCGCAACACCACAAATGGATGAAACAACAACACCACCATGGCTGAAATGTGAGCAACTAACCATGAGCCTTGCAAACCAAGCTTGCTGCACTTGAGCAACCCAAATCACCCGAGGTTACCCCAAAGACCTTGAAAATGTGTCCAAAAAGCAACCAACTAGAACGCTTACTTTGAGCTCGTGAACTCGAGGATGTCTCAACAAAGGTCCCCAAAATGTTTTCTGCAACGGACTTGCCAAAGTTCAAGCCAACTAATGAACCTAGTTTCCATCTCAAAGGATTTTAAGGCCACCTATGGCCATCAAGGGATCGATTCTTCTCTTTTCCCTAAGGTGTCCCCATGTCATTCGAACCAGTTTGCCAAAAGTGGCTCTTTCTCTCCCAACAAGGATGTGACTACATGGGATGACATAACTCAAGCGTTCATAATGCGCTACCAAAGCAACATTCAAAAGCTTCCGCCTCACTAAGAACTTGAAATCCTCAAACAAGAGGAAATAGAGAGGCTTCACTACCTACCTTGTTACGGTGGAAAGAACAATGGTCCAGATGATCAATCCTCTTGAAGAAAGAGAATTGGTGAAATTATTATCAAGAATCTGTTCCCTAGTACCGCAATCACTTTCGCTATTTGGACCTAGACACCTTGACAAGTCTATTGCATGGATTGAGATTGAGGTACCTCATTAAATAAGAAAAGAAACAAATTAGAGGCCACAAAAAGAATGACACACCAGCCATCAACGAACTTGTCAAATATCAATGATGTTGAAGCAATCAAGCAACCACCACATTGTTGTCAATACACTCCACTTGGCATGAGGATGTGTTGATTAGATATATGCCTTTTCCCCTCATTCTCTTGATGATTTGCATGGTRTGTTTTTGGATTATCTTAGGACATTTGAGAGCACTACGAAGCATTAAGTAAGTAACACGGATCTTACATTGAAGTGACGAAGGAATATAATTGTCGCGAAACAATAATATTGACACATGTCCACTCTTTTGGCCATAACTCACATCATCATATCGGTTTGGGGTCGAATTGGGCCGATTCTTCTTGGCTTCTTTGGCTTTTAAATGCAAGGATATTATTGTAAATTAGGTAGCTCTTCTATATTAGGAAATTAGTAGTATTTAATGAGAGAAATCCTGATTTCTAGACCATACTTTATTCCATCAGATTCGTTTAGTTTTAGAATTACTTTTTCTCTCTAAAAACCCTAGCTTTAGTTTAATTCAATTAATCAATAGTTCATCATTAGTTCTTCAATTATTTTGATTATGGTATTGTTCTTAACTCTTAATCTCTTTTATTTATTTATTTATTTATTTATTTATTTATTTATTTATTTATTTATTTATTTATTTTTATTTGTTTAATTATGTTTACCATAATCTTTATTATTATGTTTAATTTCAATATGCATGAGTAGTTCCCTTTCTAGGGCGATTGGGGATCTATAGCAATAAGATTAGCTTTATTTGGGTTTGATTCAATTCATATTTTGGCAATTTATCGAAATCTTATTTGATTGTGTTCTTCATGTTATTCGATTAGGTAGTGCAAGACTTAATTGCGTAATTAGATTAGTCACAAGTTTCTAGATCTAGCGATTGAAACTTAATACAAGATCTACGTCAATAGCTAGAACGAGACTATCCTAGGTCGAGAGATACGGTTAGGAGTAGTTCTATGGTTCATTCGATTTGAGAGAACTTTAATCTTGTTCGATTGTGCCTTATAGTGAATTGTTAATGCCCAATGATTGCTAATTTGATTTTATAGTGAACCGTAGCCCTAGTCTTTAGTTTATTAAACTTTATTTGTATTTAATTCATTGCWTTCATCAGTGGTAGCTAATATAATCAATCAAAGGCTCTTTTACTAATCTAGATGCTTTTAATTAGTTAATAATTAATTATTGCTTCCTTGTGGATTCGACCCTGTTACCACTAGCTACATTAGTTGGTTATTTTTGATAGGTACACGACAACTTGTCAAATTTTGGCGCCGTTGTCGGGGAGCGGCATATTAATTGTTAATTAATTGAGTCTAGATTTTTTTTGTACATATGACTAATTTTTAATTTTCAGTATGTTGCAAAACACTGCAATACCTTTCGATTTTCCTCAATTTGAGACTGAAGTGTTTTGGCGATATATTGACAGGCTTTGGGATTTCATTGGTCCACACCATTCGTATAACAAAGTTGATTTATGTTTCGTGATATATGGGAATGTGACACGAATAACACAACTAGATTTAGAATACAAGTGTAATTATAAATTTTAAGGCTTAACGCCAAAAGAAGGTTTGAACGTGATAATGCAATTTTCTAGAACGACCTTAAAAAATGAAAAGGGACAATATTACATGCCTCACCCATTTTATGTCAAAAAGTGAAGATAACAAGCTTATGTGATTTCGACATAACCAGATTAGATGCAAAAATTCACAAAGACTCATCAGGAAAAAAGCCAAGGATGAAATTAGATTCGGTTCGAACATCTAATCATTCCCCAAGCTAATCAAAATTAACATTGCTCTCAACGTCGGTTGCTCTTATATTCAAACATCAACAAATATAAAATTAGCTGGTTGTTCAACTGGCAAATACCACACATCAAGTATTTAGTTTCTCAAATGAGTCATACTCTTAATCAAATTCAAATACAAAAATAAACCACTCTTTCATATCATATACTAAGTCTTTCTCGACATTCATCCGCAACTTCTACGGAGGTCATATTTTTTCGCGGATCTTTCTAGGTATCAAATTCTGAGGCTTTTCAAATCAACTCTCTTTTTTCCTATTGTTATTCATTGAAATTTTTGATTTAATATAATTTACATGGATACTTATGTTTTGTTGTTGTTTGTAGGTTTTTTCAACCCATGTAAATTCGATTCGTCTTCCCATCGTTTTCGACTTATCGCATATTGTTTTTCTCATGTATCAATTGTCAAATTGCTGTTATTAACTATTTTTTCTTATAATTGTGAATTAAATGTCATATCAATATGGAGACAAAATCTCATACGAATAATCATACATATAATTTTGTTTTCTTTTTGTAATTATGATAAGAACTGCATATCCATATAAGAGGCGTGTAGAGTTATTGGATAGATAAATATATTCATAGACATATCGAATTTTATACATATATTATAGTGGCTTGATCTTATGTGCCTTTCTCAATGACTGCTCTTCGATTTAGTATATTATACTAGAAAGAAAGTGGAGTTGTTGAATTCATACTTTAAAAACTTCAGACTTAATCATGTGTATACAAACCGGATTTTCTCACCGCCACCAATATTATTTGATTTATAATTCGAAGCATGTCACAATCGTATAGTATATGGTACGATCGCATGCGTTGATAAGAAATTTTTAAATCTTATTTGTAGGATATAAACATTTTTGTAGCGTTTCGGTTAAAGATCCAGAAATTGATAGGCTTTTGAATTCCAATGTATTATGATTTAATGTAACTACAATGAGAACGAGTAGAGGCCCGCTACATAGCGGGCAGATTAGTGTTATACAGATCTTTCCGTCCCATGTCCCGAACCCAATTTTGGTCTAACAGACTTCCAAACGGTGGCGTCACATTGTTTGGCACAATTGTTACGGCGTCCGTGATAAACCTGTATACGCGCAACCAATGTAAATAAGTCCGACAAACTGTCGCCAACAGCAATCATGTTGCGGATTAATCATATCAATTCTGATGGAGATACATCTCATGCCCGACGCACGGGACACACGCCCTATAACTTATGTGTAGAGGTTAATTTGCTAGTAGTGCTCAACATATACTTTTCATCTCTACATCAT
>SNQN01010303.1:0-19302 GCA_008642245.1 Bassia scoparia
AGTTTGGCACCAATGTTTCGGGCGTCCGTGAACAACCTATATAGGCACGGTGGCGATCCCCTCAATTCGACAACACACCCCAACGCATTCACATGCGGATTCCATGGCTCAACTCCATGACACTGAAGCTGAGGTCACGCCCCCCCTAAGGCGGTGCGAAGCCCTACAGCAGGCTTCCTCTCCCTCCTGGGGATAAGAAGCCAAACACTAAGACAAGTCCGCTGGGAGTACTCATGCTCGAAGAAGGAGAGATTATCTTGTACCCCTTTGTCTTCATCACTCCCACAACGGTTGCACCAACCACGGACTCTCTCAACATCGTACCAGTTCAAGGCCCTTCACTAGAGGAAGAAGTGAACAAGTCTGGAGACACCGTGAAATCTTTGGATGATCTTCCTAAAGATCTGCTCCATGAAATATGGGAGCGCTGCAATATCAAGGCCCTAGCTAGAGGCATGTGCGTCAGCCGCAAATGGAGGAACGAAATAACCGAGTTTGCTCGGAGTTCTAGCATTCTTGACGTCTACAACCTGTGGAAAGACAAGGTCCTTTTCCTTGATCCAGACGAATCCACTGCTCCGAAATTCTGGCTCATGTGGCTCACACAATTCACTCCTTCGGCACCCCGCAAAAAGCTCATCACAAGCATGCACTATGCACACCGAGAAGAAGCAATTCGGAAACGGCAAACCGTGAAGATAACTACTCCAGGAGGAAAAGTAATCAAGTGCACCATCGGCGAAGGACCGATGCTCGAGGATTCTGAATCTGAGACTGAGTCAGAGTCTAGTGTTGTAAAACCTAGGATAGCTAGTCCTAGGGAATGTCCTCCTAAGTCTGTCAAGGAGCCTAGTATCCCCCTKTCCCTTGTCAATCAAGTCTCTTCGAAGACAAAKTTATCTGTACTCTCTTCAGAGTTTAATAACATGCTCCTTWCTYCTTACTCCTCTTTTCCTTCTTATGATTGCTTTAATTCACAACTCGAAAACAATCAAAACAACAATGAGTTAATATAGGCAATGGAAGAGCACGAAAAGAAAACTTTCGTCATCGAGCAAATAGAAGAGCTAGACATCTCCGACAACGACACGTCGTAGGATATATAGATTGGTCTGACACTGAGTCCGCAAGAAAGGGATGAACTGGTTGCAAAACTAAAAGAGTTCCAGGATGTTTTTGCTTGGTCTTATGAAGACATGCCCAGGATTGATCCAGACATCGCACAACACAGAATTACGTTCATAGAGGGGGCTAAGCCAGTCAAACAAAAGCTCCGTCGCATGAAACCGGATGTTGCCCTTAACATTCGGCAGGATGTCATGGTACAAAGACATCAAAGACTACCTAGAAACTGGCGAATACCCAGGAGAGCCATGGTACAAAGACATCAAAGACTACCTAGAAACTGGCGAATACCCTTCTAGTGCAACAAAAAAAAAGCAACAAAGGGCTCTGAGGCGTCTCGCATCTCAGTACCTACATCAAGGCGGAGAACTCTACAAGCGCCACTACAATAGTTAGATTCTTGCCCAAAGAATTCTTTGTTCATAGTCCGGCACTGCTTAGTAGTTTTCAAGAAGTTTCTGGCTTTAAACCTTTTATATTCTTTAACTGCTGGTGTCAAAAGGAGGGTTTTTATGCTCTTGTGGCTTAACACTGGAAGACTATTGTTCCAGGGTTTCCCATGTTCAGATTAACTCAGAGATTAAAAGCTTTGAAGTCTCACATCAATGATTTCAACAAGAATATGGTTGGGGATATAATTGGTAGGGAGAAGCTGGTAGCTGCTCACTTGTTGGAAGCCCAAACACACCTCCATGCTAATCCACTTAGTTTGGAGGCCTGACAGGCAGAATTTCATGCTTATCAAAAGTATAAGGAACATAATGCTTTGCTGATACAGTTTTTGAAACAAAAAGCCAAAGAAGATTGGTTCTGCCTAGGTGATGAGAACTTTGCTCTATTTCACAGGGCTGTCAAGGCCAGAATTAGAAAGAACAGAATTAACACAATTAAGGACCTGGCTGGAAATTGGGTACTGGATCCTCAGGTGGTGAGTAATATGTTTGTTAATCATTTTACCACCTTCATGAATGGGAGTAAGGGTACTCCTTGTCAATTAGGGAAGAAAATTCCGCAAATGGGAAATCTTTTAACTGATCAGTACGCTACCATGTTAAATTTGACTTTCTCTGCTTTTGAGATTAAGGAAGCTGTTTGGGATATTCCCTCTGATAAAGCACCTAGATTGGATGGTTATGGGACACTACTACAAAAATAGCCTTTGAGACCAATTGAAAAAGGTCAAAGAGACCGCAAATCAACCGGTGTATATATGGCCGAGCCCTTATGCATAAGAGACTAGTTTTAATATGTGATCTCATAAATTAACATAAAAGACCGGTTATGAACAAAAACCGGTGTCTTAAGCTGAAACATAAGAGACCGCCTTTTGTGTCAGAACCGGTCACTTTGATGTACATAAAAAACCGGTTCTGACACATAATTGGTCTCTTTGGTAAATAAACTTTTATAAAAAAAAAGGCTGATCCCACTTAAATATATTTCATTATGTAAGTGGGCCAGCATTACTTTTATTTCATTATAAATGATAAATTCATGAATATTTGAAATACACTATTAACAAATTACATGGTAAAAATATGCTCTATTAGTGTATTACACATACCAAAATTACAAATACAAGTACTAAATTTGAAAAACAAATACACCATAAAACTTAACATACTACGGAGTATTTCAACCTTATTGTTCTATAAACCTGCAAAAACAAACTAAAAAATGTTAGTGAAAAAGTCGAAATCAAGAAGCAAAACACATATAACAAAATTTTTAGTCCTCTAATAAAACAAAATATTTAGAAAAATATATTGTATATCTAAAATCTAAAAATTGCAAACACTTCAATCAAAATTGTTTTTCATTTTATGGTGTTAACTCTTGAAATTCAATTTGTTCTTCATTTTGAGGTTTCACTTGTAACAATATTAATTGTTCATCATTATGAACGACAAATGATTTGATAAACGAAAAAAAACGAAAAACTTGATCTCTAAAATGGAAAAAATTGCTCAAAAAAAGAAAGAAAGAGAGCTCAAAAAAATGATTTGACAATCCAAAAAATGTAAACCCGGAAATTCAAAAAACATGAACAAAAACGAGAAACTTATTCTGAATAACACTTAAAATCAGTGGTACAAAAATCCAGAGAGATTGAAAGAAAAAAAAATAATCCGAATAGATATCTAGAAAAAATATAGAAGTTTTTAAAAATACTAGAAACTAAAAGCAAAAACGAACAAAAACTATAAATTTCTTTGATTTTATAGATCTACAAAAAATAAAATCGAATAACAAATTTAGTTTGAAATCACATACCTTACACTAATCTTGCGACGGCGAAGATGGCGTTATTGGTGGCAGCATTGCATATTACGGCTCGACGATGATGCACGCGTTGGGCTCCTTGGTGAGGCAGTCGAAAATCCCAAATATAGAGAGTTGATATAATAGATAAAAAAAAGTTAGAAACTTTCAAAAAATACCTTAATACAATCATAATCGGGCAAATTAAAGAGTGAGATGAGAGGTGCAAATTAAAGAGTGAAATAAGCAAATAAAGGGAGAAGATGCAAATGAGCAAACTAAAGAGTGATCTAAGAGCATAAGCAATGGTGGGGTGCCTCATTAAGGCCCCACATTCTCACTCTTCACTCCCTTCTCCCATCTCATATTCCACTAACTTGAGTCACCAATATGAGTCACCCTTATTTTGACACTCACAATGGTGAGCTACCTCAATACCACCTTWTCTACTATTTCTATACCCRACCATATATTCTTCCTTAATAYTTAATTTACCTTCTAATTACAATATTATTAATTTAAACTTTTTATTAATTAAAATAGATTATAAGTAGTACTTGGGATTATTTCGAACACTAGGATCAAATTGGTTAGTGTTGGGCATGTTTGAAGAATTTTGACTCATTTGYTAATTAGAATTGTTTGGAAAAGATGAGCTAAAATTTCCAAAGTTTGGATGATTAGGATCCATAATTGTGTATTTGAAGTGTAGAAAAGGAAAAATATTAGAGAAAAACCCAAAGAAAATATGAGATAAAAATAGGTATATTGGAAAGTTTGAAAAGCCATCCCAATATTGGGTTCAATTTATAGCAAAAAAAAATTATTACCGTTGATGATAAAAGTTTGCAAAAAAAAAATAAGAAGTAATCTGCGTTAACTGTAAACATGCCATTGGAAATCATGCAAAAATAAAAAAAAAACTAGCCGTTACCAACTAGTCGTTGGCAATTGATATTGTGGTAATTGTACTYACATTTCATGCCACATGTCAACTATGAGCAAGTTTGGCCAGTGACTCAACTGTGAAAGCATCCCCTTCCCTTGAGCAACACCAAATGTATTCAAACAATGGTGATCCAAATCATGAGTTGGGTATGAGGCACAAGCTCCCCACCATTGCTATTGCTCTAAGATGATACATGAGAGAGAAGGAAGGAGTAAGTAAAGTGAGGAGAGAGATTAGGTGAGGAGCAAATAAAGGGGGATGCATGCGTGTATAAGGTGGGAAAAGTGGGGGATAGTGCATGTATGGTGGAAAATTTTTTGGTATAAAGAAATAAATAGACAAAATCGGTTTCTTTATATATTTGGAGGGTCCCATATAATTGTATTACAATCTAAGAAATCGGTGTTGAAGAAACCGGTTTCTTAAATCTGATATAAGAGACCAGTTTTACTCAAAACCCGAGTTCTTAGCATAAGAGCTCGGTTATTTAATATCATCGGCCTCTTAAAACTTATAATTTATCCAATTTTTGTAGTAGTGGGAGCTTTTTCTTCAAAAAGTACTAGCACCTGGTAGGGGAGGACGTTGTGCAAGCCGTTCAGGATTTCTTTCATACAGGCAAGATGCTTAAAGTTGCCAATGTGACTGGCATTACTCTTGTGCCTAAAATCAAGTGTCCTCAATTTTTTATAGACTATAGGCCTATTGCATGTTGTTCTGTAATCTAAAAAGTCATTTCTAAGCTCATCTGCTCCAAATTGAAGCTGGTTCTCCCTTCTTTGGTGTCTCAAACATAGGGAGCATTTGTGAATGGCAGGAGTATCTTCAATAATATCCTCATTTGTCAAGACCTATTTAAGCACTATGCTATGAAGAATGCCATGCCTGGTTGTCTCATGAATATTGATCTTCAAAAGGCAAATGACACAGTTGAGTGGCATTTTATGAAGGACTTTCTCACTGTTTTGAGGTTTCCTTCTCATTTTGTACATATCATCTTGACTTGTATTTCTACCACTTCCTTCACTCTGCTCATCAATGGTACAAGCCAGGGCTTCTTTGGGGCCAATAGAGGTTTGAGACAAGGGGACCCAATGTCCCCCTTGCTCTTTGTGTTATGCATGAAGTACCTTTCCGGGACTCTCAATTATGTTGGTAGAAAGAAGGATTTCACGTTCCACTCCAAATGCAGGAGACTTGGCCTGAATAATCTTTGTTTTGTTGATGATCTTATGGTTTTTTGTTGAGGGGACTTCTTAATTGCCGCTAAGATCTTGCAAGGGCTCAAACACTTTGAATCTATTTCAGGCCTGCATGCTAATCACAGCAAATCAGAAATTTACATTGTTAATATGCCCCAAAGAGATGTGGATTCCTTATGTGAGATTTCGGGCTTTAAAGTTGGATCTTGGCCTTTCAGGTATCTTAGGATGCCTATTTGCAATAGGAATGTATCAGCTAAGGATTGTTATAGCCTGATTAAGATTATGAGGAGAATCAATTGTTGGCAGACAAGGAATATCTCCTTTGCTTTGAGATTACAACTTGTCAATTCAGTTTTGATGAGTTTGAGTACTTATTGGATGCAAATTGTGATTCTTCCTAGAGCTGTTATTCATAAAGTTAATCAGTTGTGTAGGAAATTCCTTTGGGAAGGACACATACATGGGGGAAAAGTGAGATATGTGAAATGCGCTCAACTTTGTAGTCCTAGGAAGTATGGACGCTTGGGGATCCGAGATGTCTCTTTATGGAATCATATTGCTCTTCGCAAAATTCTGTGGCAAATTGCAAAGAAAAAGGATACTTTGTGGGTGAAATGGGTGCATGATGTGTACCTTAAGAATCAAAATTTCATGAGTTACCAGCCTTCTCCTCAGTCCAGTTGGATTTGGAAAATGCTATGTCAAGCCAAAAAGAAATTACATTGTTTGAATTTGTCTTTCTGGTGGCCTGCTCAGGGTTGCTCCTACTCTATTGGTAAGATTAATGCTCACATCCAGGATGTAACTGTACAGGTACCTTGGTCTCATGTGGTTTGGCACAATGTGACTATGCCTAGGCAAAAATTCATATGGTGGTTGGTGATGTTAATAGACTTCTTGTTAGAAGTCGTTTGTATCAGTTTGGTTGCTGTGCTTCTGACATGTGCTGCTGCTTCTGACACGCATGAGAATATTTTTTCGTTGTGTCAGTTTGCTCAACTGCATTGGAGAGCACTTTTTGATTGGCTGTAGGTGGATGTTCAGTTTAGGCACCTTTCTCACCTTATGAGCTGGGTTAAGAGAGGCAAGCAGATGTCCAGTCTGCACAGACAGGTTGTTGGTGTTGTGGTTGCTGGGGGAATATACCAGCTCTGGATCACACGAAACAGAGCCTTTTGGATGTAGGAGGTCTACTCTATCTCATATAATGTGCAGCAAATTCAATACTTTCTAAGGCTTAGAGTAAGACCACTAAAAGTTTGTAAAATGAAGCAAAAGGATCAAACCTGGTTGTATAATCTCTTAGGAATTTGATGCTTGAGGTAGTTGTACTTTAGTTTGTTTGTGATTTCCTATTCCTTTTAGGACATGCTTTAGGTTGTAATAGTTGTTGAGCAATAAAATCTCTTTATTTACCAAAAAAAAAGGTGGGGCATGGACATCCTTGGTCCGTTTCCTCAAGCCTCGGGGCAAAGAAAGTATGTCTTAGTTGCTATTAATTACTTCACCAAATGGGTGGAGGCAGAGCCGATGAGAAGCATTAAAACCACCGATGTAGAGGGTTTCATTTGGAATAACATCAACACAAGGTTTGGAGTTCCTAGGTCCATTGTCTTTGACAACGATCCACAATTCGAGACTCCAGTGCTAAAAAATTGGTCGGCAAAACAGGACATTACTGCTCATTTTTCTTCAGTGGCTCACCCACAAGTCAATGGCTAGGTGAAGGCCTTAAATAAACTCAACAGTGATGGTATCAAGAAAAAACTCAACAATGCAAAGGGTTGTGGGTAGAAGAACTCTACAATGTCTTATGGTCAATCAGGACTACTACCAAGGGATCAACTAGAGAGTCCCCCTTCATGTTAGTTTATGGTTCTAAAGTTGTTCTTCCGATTGAAGTTTATAAACCAACCTTGAGAGTCATGCTCTATAACGCAGAAAAAAATTGGGATGCTCTTCGACATAACCTAGATCTTGTGACCGAGATTCGAGGAAATGCTTTGTTGAGGCAGCAATTAAACATGATGAGAATGACCAGAGAATTCAACAAAAATGTCAACCTTCGATCTTTCAAGGTTGGAGATTTGGTCCTAAGAAATTAAAGATGACGGCTCCCGGCAGAGCTAATAAATAGGGTAAAGTCACTCCAAACTGGGAAGGGCCATACAAGATTGTTGAGGCTTTCAGAGAGGGAACTTTCAAGTCGGAGACCTTGGATGGTAAGTGGTTACCTCGTACCTGGAACGCTGACAATCTTAAGAAGTATTTTTTTTTATATTTGACACATGCACTCAAGTAAGTCGAGATATGTTCCACTTTTGTAATCAAGTGACTCATGTCACCATTTTCCACTTAATGAGATGAGATTTTTATGCCCTATTTACTTGGTTTACTCTGTGACATATATATGCATTATATTCTACCATGTGATTTGCTAGTAGTTTGCCTTAACCTTCTAGTTTGGTTCGAGGACAAAACTTACAAGTTAAGGTAGGCTCATCAGCCATCCGTGCCTTAACTTTCAAGTCTTGTTCAAGGGCAAAAACTTACAAGTTAAGGAAGGCTAATCAGCTATCCTTGCCTTAAATTTCAACTTTTGTTCAAGAGTAAAACTTACAAGTCAGGGAAGGCTCATCAGCCATCTTTGCCTTGTTGCTTTCAAAATTCTGCCGAAAGTTAGAGTTTTCAAGCAACATGATAACAACTTTAACTCTAAAAATAAAACTTTTCGGGCATATTTTATAAATTTTTTTTTTTCTATTTAACTTTCAAGTTTTGCCGACGGCAAAAACTTACAAGTCAAGGTGGGCACATAAACCATCACTACCTTGTAGCTTTCAAATTCTGCCGACGGCTGAATTTGCAAGCGACTAGTTACTATTACTACCATTGAAATTCTACACTTTCAAATGGTTGCCGAGGGCATCAATTTTCAAGTGTAAGAGTAACTTATAACTTTTTCATGTTAACACAAAGACCTTTTTTCAAAGGCAACTGACACCAAATTAAGCCCTTTTAGAAAAGCCGTCTCGAAAAATCACGACCTTACATAATCTATGACATTACAAAGTCATTGTCATCTTAAATTGGAAAATTACCACTACTCGGCAGAAGAAGTGTTCTTCTTCAAGGACATGTTTAGATTTTGCCGAGCCGAGGGTCGAAAACCCTAAATTGTTTCCAAATGTCTTTACTCGACAAAAAACATGTTCTCCTTCATGGGCTCATTAAATGTCTTGCTGAGCCGAGGGTTAAAACCCAAAATTGCTTACTAACATCACCTATCGGCCAAAATATACTTGCGAAAGGGTCCTGATGCGATTGTTCCAGAAAGAACACTCGGCAAGGCCATGTTCGATAAGGGCAAGGTCGCCCAAAGAATTTTATTACGCCTTAATGTTCAAGTTTAAGGGCAATCAATGGTAGTTTATTGACTCAATGTGACCTGAATGGTCAAGAGTCGAATGGTCCAAGTAAGCAAGTCGAATCCAATGCAAAGGAATTAATTTTGTCCAAGTCTTATTCTGATTTTGGTCCGTTGGAATTTGGCATACATGGACCTTATAATTCTCCTAATGGTTGCACGTTACTAAGTTTAATTAGTTACCTAAATGAGGCTTAATGGACGTGCATGATGCATGGGAATAATCGGTTACACAATTTAATTCCAAACTGGTTGGATTTAAATTTGGACTGATTTAAATTTGGACTGATTTTGGGGCGTGTTTTAAGAGGAATTTTAAACTGGTTTTTAATTATTTTAAGCTGTTTTAGTAGAGGTCTTTTACTGTTTTATTAGCTGAATAAAGGAGCTTGAATGAGGATTTAATTGGACGGTTACAAGGGCGTATTTCAAGGCAGCTTTAAGGGCGAATCTAGACAGCTTTGTGTAACGGTTTGAGAGTTAATTGCTGAGCGTTTTTTTGAGTTATTCTTTCCTTGTTTTAAGCTCTCTTAATTAGGAAAATAATCAGAATGTAATGGAGTTTAATTGGGACGTTATAACATGATTAATCATCCCTTTATTTCGGTTTTATTTTTCAGTTTGTTATTAGAATTTGTAAAGGCATDATTGATTGTAACTCAAGCTATATAAGGCTTGCAAATTATGAGTGAGAACACGATCAGATTATTGCCTAAACTTCTAAGTTTGTTTATTAATTTTGACTTGTGTAAGTTAAAGTTATTTGCCGAAATTCGAGAGTGTCTCAAATTTGAAGGAGTGTAGTTTTAGTTAGAGTTCCTAAAACTAAACTTGTAGTTGTTGTCTAGGTTGAGAGTTCCCTAAACACCAGTACGCCCAAACAAGTGAGTGAGACTTCCACCTTGTTTTCCTCAAGTTAAGGGTGAGAGTTCCCCTAAACTTTCTTGATTCAATCAGATTTACCTTCACAAAAGCCTAAACACAATCCAACATTTTCCAATCTGTTGAGAACAAAGTTTTCCAACTTAGTTTTCACATCATATGGCACGCTAGGTAGGGAGAGAGTTTTCTAAAATTCTTCCAAAGGGAACGAATACCTACATACCATGGGAGAGAATCAAGAGTTGAGGACAACTTTGGATGCTCTAAATCGATCCATTGCTAGCCAAGAAAGGTTGGCCGAGACTAATGCAAACTTACAAGGTAACCTTGTTGCCCTAATGTCAAGGCTTATGAACGAGCAAGATAGAAGGGATCGAGAGGATGAACCTCCACCTAGGAGGGAAGATCGAAGTCTCAAGGTGGATATTCCTGCCTTTGATGGCACACTTGATCTGGAGAAATACTTGGAATGGGAGAAATCCTTGGAGAGGTACTTTGAGTACAAGGATATTCAAGAGGAAGAATCGAAATACAAAATTTCCAAAGTCAAACTGAAGGGCTATGGTGATAGTTGGTTACAAGGAGAGCAAAGAGGTCGTACCCTTAGGGGCAAGGCTTCCATCTCAACTTAGAGCAAGTTGAAGAAAAGAATGAGGGATCGTTTTATTCCTCATAATTACAAGCAAAGTCAATATGTAAAGTGGATCACTTTACAAAAAAAATGGTGTTCCTGTTGAAGACTACATTAAGGAGTTTGATAGACTTGCAATTGTGTGTGAAGTCACGAAGAATGAAGAACTCAAGATGGGACGTTTTGTGGCTGGTTTGGATCAAGAGTTGCAAGAGAAACTTGAAGGTTACACCAATTTAACCATTGTTGAAGCTTGTAAACTTGTGGTCAAATTTGATTCAAAAATGAAGAAGAAGAAGCCGTTTGTCACCCCTCAAGTGGCACGAAAACCAACCTTTCTTATGAAGGATGGTTCTTCTTTTGTCAAAGCCAACGATCCACCTAAGAAGGACAAGAAAGATACCAAGCTGAGTGACATTATTTGTCACAAATGCGGAGGAAGGGTTCACTTCAAGAAGGATTGTCCAAATTCAAGAGCATTGCCCATGCAAGAGGTGAAGCTTATTGCCAATCAAACCATGAATTGGGAAGATTTCGAGATTGAAGAAGTGGAGGATGAGAATCCTATGGAAGAAACCGAGGAGGAAGATAACTGTTTTGCAGAGGAAGAGGCCTAACAAAATCTGGTTGAGAGAAGGGCATTGCAAGCTCATATTGAGGAGCCCCTAGCACCTCAAAGGCAACACATTTTCATCACAAAATGCAAGGTTAAAGGCGAGGTATGTGATTTAATTGTTGATGGTGGTAGTGAGGCAAACACGGTTTCTAAAACTTTGGTGACTAAACTTGGCCTTACAACTACAATTCACCCACATCCTTATAAGTTGAGTTGGTTGGATTCTAGTTCTTGTACGGGGGTTAGGAAACAATGCAAGGTTAGTTTTTCTATTGGTTCTTATCATGATTCACAATTGTGTGATGTTGTTTCTATGGATGCTTGTCACATTTTGCTTGGTAGGCCATAGCAATCTGACCGAAAATCTGTCCATGATGGGTATCATTACACTTACACTATAATTCACCAAGGAAAACAAAAAAAAATTGCATCCCTTACCACCCCCATGTTTGTCAAAAAATGCTAAACAATCAAAGGAGTTGTCATTACTTACTCTTAAGGAATTTGAAAGGGAGATTGATGGTGAGGATGAGTTGTATTTGTTGTATTCTAAAGAAGTCCACGAAAAATTTATGAGTCAAAACCCTAAATTGGACCAATTGATTAAGGACTTTGAGGATGTTTTTCCTGATGAATTACCAAATGGGTTACCACCTCTGAGGGGAATTGAACACCAAATTGATCTCATTCCTGGTGCCCCTTTGCCTAACAAACCTACCTATAGGTGTAATCCTTTGGAAACTAAGGAGTTACAACGACAAATAGAGGATCAGAGTTGATGAGTATTGGGTATGTGCGTGAGTCTATAAGTCCTTGTGTTGTTCCTGCTCTTTTGATTCCTAACAAGGATGGCACATGGCGTATGTGTATTGATAGTAGGGCTGTTAATAACATTACTATCAAGTACAGGTTTCCTATCCCAAGGCTTGATGACATGCTTGATGAATTTAGTGGTTCCAATGTCTTTTCAAAAGTTGATTTGAGGAGTGGCTACCATCAAATTCGAATGAGAGAAGGGGATGAATGGAAGAATGCTTTCAAGACTAAGCACGGTTTGTTGAGTAGCTTGTCATGCCATTTGGCCTTTTCTTGGCAAGTTCGTGGTGGTGTACCTTGATGACATCCTTATCTATAGCAAGAATGGAGATGAACATTTGATACATTTGTTTGAAGTTTTCACTGTTTTGAGAGAACAAGAATTGTATGGAAAACTTGAAAAATGTAATTTTATGCTATATGAGGTCACTTTTCTTGGTTACATTATTTCAGGTGATGGAATCAAAGTTGATCCTAGAAAAATTGAGGCTATTCAATCATGGCCTAGTCTCAAGACACTGACGGAGGTGCGTTCCTTCCATGGATTAGCTTCCTTTTATAGGAGGTTCATTCGAAATTTTAGCACTCTCATGGCTCCCATAACTAAGTGTACAAAGAAGGGCACATTTGAGTGGACTCCTCAAGCTCAAAAGGGGTTGAAGATGTCAAAGAGAAGATGTGCAACACACCAATACTAGCACTTCCAGATTTCTCAAAGCCATATGAAGTTGAATGTGATGCAAGTGGAAAAGGCATTGGTGCTGTGTTGATTCAAGAGGGGCGTCCAATTGCTTATTTTAATGAGAAATTGAGTCAAGGCAAGTTGAATTATTCCACCTATGACAAGGAGTTCTATGAAATGGTGAGGGCTTTGGAACATTGGTCCCATTATTTGAGGCCACAATCGTTCATATTGCATTCTGATCATGAGTCTTTGAGATTCATACATGGCCAAAAGAGGTTGAATTCAAGACATGCTAAGTGGGTGGAATTCTTGCAAACATTTAACTTTTCCTCTAAATAGAAGAGTGGGAAGGCAAATGTTGTTGCGGATGCCTTATCTAGGAGGCATGCTTTGCTTGGAGTTGTTGAGGCTAAGGTCCTTGTGTTCGAATTAGTCAAAGAATACTACAAGGAAGATGAAGATTTAAAGCCCATTTTGGAGAGGTGCGGGAATGGAGTTTATGAATTATTTTCCTTACAAAATGATTTTCTTTTTAAGGGAAATAGATTATGCATTCCTAAGTGTCCAATTCGAAGCTTGTTGATTCATGAGGCACATGGAGGTGGCCTAGCCGGCCATTTTGGAGTTCAAAAGACTATGGAGCTTCTTTAAGCTCACTTTTATTGGCCTAACATGTTGTCTACTGTCCATCATGTGGTAACTCGTTACTCTACTTGTCAAAGGGCAAAGATGGTGTTTCATAAAGGTCTTTAGAAGCCATTGCCAATTCCAGAAAGACCTTGGGAAGACATAAGCATGGACTTTATTGTGGCTTTACCTAGAACTCAAAGAGGTAAGTATTCAATAATGGTGGTGGTTGATCGTTTCTCAAAGATGGCTCACTTTATCCCTTGTCACAAAACTGAAGATGCTATGAAGGTGGCCAAGTTATACTTTGATGAGATAGTGCGTTTCCATGGGGTTCCACGCACCATTGTTTCTGATCAAGACACAAAGTTTCTAAGTCATTTTTGGAAGTCTTTGTGGAGTTTGATGGGAACTAAGTTGTTGTTTTCTACCTCACATCACCCCCAAACTAATGGCCAAACCGAGGTGGTGAATAGGGTGCTTGGCTCGTTGCTTAGGGCTTTGGTGAGTAAAAGCACAAAGGATTGGGATGTCAAGCTAGCTCACGCCGAGTTTGCTTAGAATAGGACTCCTAGTACTACTACAAAGTATTCTCCTTTTGAAGTAGTCTATGGTTCTAATTCCTATGTTCCAATTGATCTCATTGCTCTACCACAAGACAAGTTCATGCATGGAGGTGCCAAAGAGCAAGCCGAATTCAAGATCAAAGTCCATAAAGAGGTGAGAGAGAACATTGAGAAAGCCAATGAAATCTACAAGAAGCAAGCAAACAAAAGGATCAAAAACGTGAGAAGCTTTGAAGTTGGTGACTTAGTATGGATCTACATGAGGAAGGAAAGGTTTCCTAATAAAAGGATGAACAAGCTCATGCCAAGCGCCGAGGGTCCTTTTGAAGTAGTGGAAAAGATCAATGACAATGCCTACAAGGTAGATTTGGGAGGTAAGTATGGAGTTTCAAGCACGTTCAATGTGGGAGACCTTGCACCGTACCATGATGATGAAGAATTGAGGGAAATTCCTTTTGAAGAAGGGGAGGATGACCAGAATGGTCAAGAGTCGAATGGTCTAAGTAAGCAAGTCGAATCCAATGCAAAGGAATTAATTTTGTCCAAGTCTTATTCTAATTTTGGTCCGTTGGAATTTGGCATACATGGACCTTATAATTCTCCTAATGGTTGCACGTTACTAAGTGTAATTAGTTACCTAAATGAGGCTTAATGGATGTGCATGATGCATGAGAATAATCAGTTACACAATTTAATTCCAAATTGGTTGAAATTTAAATTTGGACTGATTTTGGGGCGTGTTTTAATGGGAATTTTAAAGTGGTTTTTAATTATTTTAAACTGGTTTAGTAGAGGCGTTTTACTATTTTATTAGACGGTTACAAGGGCGTATTTCAAGGCAGCTTTAAGGGCGAATCTGGATAGCTTTGTGTAACGGTTTGGGAGTTAATTGCTGAGCGTTTTTTTGAGTTATTCTTTCCTTGTTTTAAGCTCTCTTAATTAGGAAAATAATCAGAATGTAATGGAGTTTAATTCGGACGTTATAACCTGATTAATCATCCCTTTATTTCGGTTTTATTTTTCAGTTTGTTATTAGAATTTGTAAAGGCATTATTGATTGTAACTCAAGCTATATAAGGCTTGCAAATTATGAGTGAGAGCACGATCAGATTATTGCCTAAACTTCTAAGTTTGTTTGTTACTTTTAACTTTTGTAAGTTAAAGTTATTTGCCCGAATTCGAGAGTGTCTCAAATTTGAAGGAGTGTAGTTTTAGTGAGAGTTCCTAAAACTAAACTTGTAGTTATTGTCTAGGTTAAGAGTTCCCTAAACACCACTACGCCCAAACAAGTGAGTGAGAGTTCCTCCTTGTTATATCCTCAAGTTAAGGGTGAGAGTTCCCCTAAACTTTCTTGATTCAATCAGATTTACCTTCACAAAAGCCTAAACACAATCCAACGTTTTCCAATCTGTTGAGAACAAAGTTTTCCAACTTAGTTTTCACATAACAATACCACTACTAGGAAGGGCCTTGACTGGTCTTAGAAGCCTCGACAGCCTCTTTTTCCTTTTCTTCTCTCTCTCCTTTGCTAATTGCCTATAATAAGCGACAGCTTCTTCGTCTACTTTCTTCTTCTGTAGCTCCTCTAGAGATAGCTCTTCTCAATCCTCCTCGACATCTTCTCCATCGTCACTTTCTTCCTCGTGGTCCGAGGGTGGAGGAGTTTCGACAAATTGCTCTAGCATTTTAGCTTTGGTTCTGATAGCATTGGCCACTTCATGTCGATACTTGATCCGACGGATCAAAGAGTCAAAGAGTCAAAGGTGCTATATGGCTGGAGCATAGCAAAGGCTTCTACAGCCCTCTCTAGAAGTTGTTTTTCAACCATAAGACCACCCTCCAATGCCATGTTCTTCCACTAGTCATCTTATTTTTGAAGCGCGACATTGGTTGTGTCGGCAGTCTCTAAAGCCTATTTCGGTTGTTTGTTTTCCTTCATCAGTCGGGAGTTCTCTTTTGACACAAGCTCTATAGACTCCGAAAAGGTCTTCTTCTCCAGCTCAAGGTTCCTCACTCGACCGAGGGCATCAGCCTTGGAAGACTCGACTACCGCTGCCTTTGATTCAAACTCGGCAACTTGAGCCTTGAGAGTAACGATCTATTCTCGCAGAGTTTTTTCAATAGTCTTGTTTTCACTTCTCATCATTTGTTTTTTGACTGTCATTAAGTCCCCGGCAACAATGGCAAAGTTTCGATTTTTGTTGCTCTCCTAAGCCGCTTCTCAAGGCCGTCCACTCTGACCAGTGCCTAAARKACAAAGAAAAATAGCTAAGTTAGAAACAAAACGYTTGGCGAAAMAATGTATTCGGCAAAAACAAATGAGGAAATACTTAGATCCATTAAATCTCTCTTCAAAGGCTTGATGAAGCCTTGGTTGCAGCCCTTTAAAGTTTGAGGGTAGAGTGGATCAACAGCTTTGAGCATTATCTRGACCATTTTAGTCCTCTCTTTTACCGAGAACTTCAATTCACTCTCGGCATCTACATMGAAAGCAGCAYCCTGTTGCTCCATGGCTTCCTCTTGTTGTTCRAAGGATGTATTCACTGAAATAGSGAATGCAACTATCGACGGGTTAGAAGGGCAAGATGAGTCAGTTTCGTCTGAGAATTGAWTGGTAGTGACTACATTAGGGTAATACTTACCACCCTTGGAGATGTGTTTTCTCATTCGGTCTTTGGTGACCTCTGGCATTTTGTCAAAGATTTCCTTTGAATATGGGCAAGTGTTTCAGCGTTGGGAAATCTTTCTACCAATTCCTCGGCAGTGGGTGGAGAACACCCTGGTAAACACCCTTGTGCACTTGGGTGGAGAACATGTTAAAGGCAGGGTCCTGCCTCATCAGGTCGAGGTGTAGATGGAATCCTATTTTTGGGGTCCTCGTTGACGAGCTCGTTGCGAGCAAGTCTAACAGCCACATCCTCCTCCGCCATTAGAAATGCAAGAGGGCCCTGAGTAGTTGGTTCATTACCAGCACCCTGCTCGTCGTCATGGAAGGTGGGTTGTTGAAACGTCGAGTCTTGTTCCTYATGCTCGGTAAATTGATCATCAAGGTCAATAATGTCATCGGCATTTCTCGGACCACCTTCTTTGAAAGGACTCTTGTGGTCCTTTGAAGGAGTTGTTTTTGGATTCTTTGCAGAAGTCTTATTCCTCTTTCTCCTTTTGGGGGCCTCAACGGCCTCATTAACTTCCTTCTCGATGGCCTCATCACCGGTTGTTTTTGAAGAAGAAGTCTTTAAAGGGTCATCACCCTTAGAGATTTTTTGGAGGTCTTCTTCTTCGAAGGATGACCTCCTTGACTTGGTACTATCAGGGTAGAGATAGCTGCCTCCCCCTCGGKAGGTTGGATGGTCTCTTGCTTCTTTGGCCCTGTTACAGGGTTGACAGCGAAAGTTGTCTTCAGCTTCCACTACTAGAAATTCGTCTTCGAGCGACCGCATTTAGCGACCGATTTTTAGTCGGTCTCTATTACGACCGTTAGCGACCGAATAATCGGTCGCTAAGGGCCTATTAACGACCGATAAATTGGTCGCTAAGACAATAAACAAAGGCGGGTTGAACTTTGCCTCTAAAAAACAATTTGCGACCGAAGTATCGGTCGCTATTAGCGGCCGATTTCAAAATCGATCGCTTATAGCGACCGATATTTCGGTCGCAAATGATTTTTATTTCTTCCCGAAAATCTAGGTCATATTTGAGTCACACGCACATCTCTATCCTTAATCACTCTTTTCATGTTCCTTTTCTCTTTTGGCCGACTTGTTTTACTCTCTCTCTCTCTCATCTCAAACTCTCATTTTCCATCCAATCTCACATTTTGCTCATTCATAATCTCTCACTCACGAAATCACTCTCTTCCTCACGAAAATCACCCCTAATCACTCAAATCTCTCATTTTTATTTTGGCCAAATTCAGATTTATCCAATTAACCCAATTTTATGGGTCAATTTTTGAAATTTTGGGATGTTAGGGCTTGCATTGAGTTCGAATTTTGGGGGTCTTTGAGCGATATTTCTGGGCTGAATTTCTGAAGTCTATTAGCTCTTGTTGTGACTCGATTTTGGGCAAAAACCTTGATAATTTTGGGTGATTATGGTTCGAAATTTTGAGGTTTTGCGTGTCAGTTTTTTGGCAGAATTTCGCGAGTCTTTGAGCACCTATTTCTGGGCATTTTAGCTGCGATTTGGGGCATTTTTCTTGAGAAATTTCAAGTGGACTCAGCCTCCACTCAAACTTCCATGCATTTGGGTGTTCAAAGGCTCGAATGTCTCAAGAGGTGCCTTTTCGGTAAGTCTCTTCAATTGCAAACACTTTTTTCTATTAAATCTTTGCAAGATTCAATCTTTTTGTGATTTTTTTATATGAATGAACTTTAATTGATGATTTTGCCACTAATTAGGGTTGTTTTCTGTGATTTATTATTATTTAGTTGTATATGATATTTGATTATGGGGTATTTTTTTCTTGATATTTTGATTTATCAGATTTGGAGTTAGTGTACATGTTAGTCTGATGCTATTACTCTAGTAGAAAAGCTGAATTTTTGTATATCAGATTCAACTTATTATAGATTATTTTGTTTCAAAACAACATGAATTTATGAATCTTTATGTATATAAATTACCGCTGAAGAGATTTTAATTTCGGTTAGCGATAATTTCAACAAGATCAGCTAATGATGATGAACGATTAGTAATCTAATCTGGGCTACTAATCTGGGTTGTATATTATAAATAATAATGATGAATTGAAACATGGTTGGTTGTATATTATTTGCATGCAGGTACCACTAGTCTACTAATCTGGGCTGTTACTCTTGCTGGTCTTCTCGCTGGTGGTGCTCTGCTTGTCTACAACACGTACAAGTGCCTTGGCTTCCTAATTTTATTATTTAATTTTATGTTTCCAAGGGTAAGAAAATTCCATATGTAAGAATTACTTGGTTATATCATCAATTTTTCCAACCAATAAGTAGTATATTGGTGGTCGTGTGGCGGCAACGGTGGTGGTGGTGGTCGTTATGGCGGCAGCGGTGGTGTTGGTGCAGTGGTAAGGGTAGATTCTGTGTTGGTCGTTGTGGCGGCAGTGGTGGTGGTGGTGGCAGTGGTGGTGATGGTGCTTCTCGTCGTACTGATTTTCAAGGTATAACCTCCAATTTAGACTTTTAATAAAGTCTTTCCTATACTCTGTTATTGGATGGTTGCTTATACATGATAGCAGCATAGTATATGAATGAAATGCTTGAAATTTGTGTTATAGCTGGGAAATTCTTACTGCTATGTGATGCAATGTGTTAGAAAGCTGTAAATCCTTCAAAATATTGCTTGAACTGCACAATCATCCCTAATTTATACTGTAATTGTATATGTTACTATAATCTGGTTAGGTTAGATCGTTTAGGAGTGACATTCTGAGTGCTTCTGGCTAGAGGGAAAAAAATTTAGCCGCAATTGATTAATTTGGTGTCCAATAATTTCTCATGCATTAGTTGTATTTTTTGAAGAAGAACG